>NW_023611829.1:0-95462 GCF_013339725.1 Rhipicephalus microplus | reverse complement strand
CTTTTTGTGTTGGGGCAATGAAAATAGCGTTTGAAGTTTTAGTGATCCACAGTTGTAGCAATGTTACTCTCGCTACATATTGACGCAGAAACTAACAGTGCTCGATTGCTACGCACATCACTCTGTGCATTGCCGCAGTGGCAAATCAATGCAAACGCCTCCAGCTCCGTTACGAGAAGCGAAGCCAGCCGCAATCCCGAGTGAGCCTTGCATGCACATCAGCTCTGACTGAGGGGCCAGACGAAGGAAGAAAGTGACATTACAGGCCATTGGCTCATGATATCGACAAGCTACACGTTCGCTCTCTTTCGTCCTTATTCGTTCTGTTGTTCAGCCGACGGCGACGCCGCACAACGCTCAAGTGGGTGCCTAAGAGTTATATTCTAAAGACGAAAGATGGACTTGTAAAGGAACAAAGACTACGCTAAAGTGACGCTGGATGTGGGAAATGGTGGTGGGAGCTCTATGAAGGTGGGCGCTGCCGGTGATAACTGAGACGATGCATCCGCATCGCACCGTATGGTGGTTTGTCGATCTATGCAACACGCGATTACTGCCGCACATTTTGGCTACACCCCGCCAAGCTAGCGCGAGTGTGAACGACATCGGTCGTGCGGCATAGTGAAAATGAACCACAATTTTGTGCGCCATGCTTTATTATATGAGCCGCTTCTAGTCTTAGAATATCTGTGTGCTCAGATTTGGTTGTACGTTAAAGTACCCCAGTTGAAGAAATTTCTGGAGCCATCCCCTATATGGCGTTCCTTATAAAATATGGTGATTTGGGGCGTTAAACCTCACATATCAAGCACTGAATTAGTATAAAAAAGTTCAGCATGGGCCAGCGTGCCGAACAAGTGAGCGAACTCACCTGCGTTTCTTTCCCCACCAAGCTACTGTGTCCCGTATCAGTGCTAGTCTCCAAGACCAGACGCCACAGACTCTTCGCTTGAAGAGGTACGAAGGAGTCCGTCAGTTCTAAAACAAAGCAAGCTTTTGTGATCGTCAGCGGTTGCCTCTCGGAGAGTCACTGGCGAGCCGCCAGTGACACGGGCGTAGCCAGAAGGTGGCACACCAGGCACGTGCCCCCCGCCCCCAATTTTTTTTCGCTGTGGCATAGAGAGCAAAAAATAGCCTTTTAAAGGGGTTGCCCCCCCCCCCTGAAAAAAACTTCTGGCTACGCGCCTGTCAAGAAGTTGTCACCACTGAGTGGCGGCAACATCAAAATGGTAAAAAAAGGCATCGTTACGTCGTCAGCATCATGCCGAAAGGCAGGTGTTGTCAGTACATTGCCGGAGAAGTAAAAAAATTGCTGCGTGGAAGTTCTGTAACAGTAAACAATTCCTGGTGGAAGAGTAAGTTACAATGCAAATATTTGTGAAACAAGCACTAAAGATTACACACACTCAAAGAGGACCCAGACGAGCGCTTACCATCAACTGAAAATTTTATTTCGAAGCGAACACTAATAAATACATAACACACATGTACGTAAATCCGAACCTCCCTCTGTCGTCACAGACAACGTGATATACCAAAATAATCACTCCCATAATAAATGACACAAAACCGGAAACACACACGTGTAAAGTCTCCCCAAGAACTAAAAAAAAGAAATCGTAAAAAAGAAAAAGGAAATGCACTGGGTTATGTTACGTCCAGAAAAGCAAATTTCGCATGTGTTAGTAGAACAGACGCTTCATTGACGTAACCCTCACCTCCTTTCCTAATTGCGCTTTCATTATGTTCTCGTTGTCCGCTTCTTGTGCCTGTCAATTATTCGTGTGGCTGGAGATTTCGGTTGGCAGGTGCAGTCCTTGCAGTGCATCGCTAAGTTTACCTTTACCAACACGCCCAACTAGCAGTAATTGTAAATGTTGATTTTCATTCCATGCGACAGCTACGGGGAAACAACAAGAGGAAACTTGCTTAGCAGAAATTATTTTCCATCGGTGCAAAACCCAGTTTAAATTTTTTGTCTTTCATTCTATGCGACAGCTGCTGTCAAACACCTGTAGTGCGAAAGCAAGTGCCAGTACGAGCTAGTCTGAAACACATCCAAGCCGCAGTCCACTGCAATCGAATGAGGGCACGGTGAGAGAACCACGCCCGCGAGCCGTCCCATTCACTGTAAGTACACAAATCGTTCCTTAACACATCATAGAATGCGGAGACCTATCTTTTGTTTTGTGCGCGATTCGACGACGATGATAATTGCGCAGGGCGAGCATGTTGTGATCGCCCGCGATTGCTTATCGCATAGCCATGGTCCTCTTAAAGGCCAACCTACGCCGTCGGCAAGAAGCTGGGATTGGCGTCACACCAATCCAGGCTTTCGTGACTATGAGACGGCGTTCGGGAATATGAGCCTATACTGTGTCGGCTTGTTCTTTAACGCATTTCACGGACATGTGTTCATGACCGCCACCAATACGTCCGCTATCACGATGGAATGCCAGATGAAAGTCAAATCGAGTTCTCTAAATAAATATACAGAGGGCGGGCCCAATGAAACGGGAAATCATGCGGTTACAAGGTATCGGTGCATGATCCCCAATCAAGAACGAGCGTGCTGTCTTCTGTAGTGCAAAGGTATCATGGGGTGCCATGCAGTATTGCCCAAACTTCTCAAGCTCACGAGCTTGCTCCGAGTTTCACAATAGCGGTCATGACACGAAAACAGTGTCGCTCGTTATACCAGTGTTGATGAAAATGACTACAAGTAGAAGCATGGCGTGAAAAGCACACGCGAGGCCCTTAAGGTGCTCATCAAAGAAGTACTGCATGTGAACACGTGAGAACCACCATTCAGTCGACATTTAAACACTGCAGCGACGTGAGCTTCATGTCATGAGTGTTCATAGGCGTTTATAAGCTTTCGGGCAGGTTTCATCGCTCTACCAGCAGCACGGAAATTCTCCTTTTCGAGGGCAACGAAGGTGCACAATCTGCACGTTCGTGCAGCTGGCTTTGCTTCTATAGAGTATTGGGAATAAATATAGACAGGTTGTCCCAAGGGGCACTCGCATTATAGCAATCATGCAGCTGTGGGTGTTACGTTAGTGATACGTGGCATAGGCGTTTCAGCAAGGGGGGCACAATCCCTTCCACTGAGAAAAGTTGGGGGGCTGAGCCCCCTCACTTTTGACAGTGGTCACTGACGGCTGCACGCTGGGGAAAACAAGGCAAAATTTTCCTTCACCACTGTAATTATTCATTTATATTGCTACGAGAAAAGAAAACAATGTGAAGCAAAATTACAATGTAGTGATAATTTTTCAACATTTCAGCAGTGAAGATTTTTCTTGAAGGCTGTTTGCGGAGTTTTCCGCCCTGTGAAGTAACTCTGAAGAGCAGGCTAGCGCTGAACAGGAGCCCTATACATTACATAACTTGTTCATGTTTTTATTCAACTGTAACTGGCCGATGCAGTTATGAATGGGAACGAAAAAACTTGTAATGTACCGGTCAAAGACTTTGCTGCTTTTGCAAATAACTTTCTTTCACGGAAAATAATTACCATCACCGCTTTTCTGACGAAGCTGCGGTGACCACATGGTTGCGACAAATTTCTAAATAATAAAGTTTTGCCATGCTGGAAGCGCCAAGAAGTGTTTCTACTTTAATCTCCAATAAATCTAATCAGCCTTACTTACAGCAAACTTGGAGCGACGAAGGCAGCTTCCGAAGCGGCAAAAAATAGTCCAGTAAACTAGAACTTGGTGGGAAGCGAGAATGAGTACATATAAGTGCTCTAAATACTTATGGTCTCTCAAGGAAAACTTTACATTTAAAGGGACACTTAAGCCAAATAACAATTTACGTCAGAGTGAAAGCTCAGTGCATGACCATATCTAAAACGACCATATTATCAACAACAGTATCCTACTTACCGAGAAATTAAAATAACTGCAGAAGAACACAACCGTCGCCCTAGAACATTCTCAAAATGATCCCGACAGCATAAGGAGGACCGCCTACAATTATTCACTAGTAACCAATCTAACTGGACTAAACGACCTTCAATACACCAAGAAACGCAATCAAATGCTGCTTGTTTGTTTTTCTTTGATTCATAGAAAAAAAATACCGCCAGATGTTATGGGGAATGGCGCTAGTGGTGCAAAAATTCATTTTTTGCGTGATTACGTAGACAGGTAATAGCATCTAGTGAGGTGCAGTTGAAACAAAAACGTCTGCAATCTCGAAGCAAATGGCGGGAAATTGATTGCTGTTGTTGCTGGTGTGGATCCTCCAGCTTTAGGTCTGCTGCAACTACACTCTAAGAAAACAGCGAAAAAAAGAGTGTCATTTTGTCCCACAACAATAATCATGATCTATATTGCGTTCCATCCTTGCGCTATCACCCCGCGCCCGGTACTTTCCGGTCACGATGGACATGCCCATTATCAGGGTTACATTGCATTCTCGAGAGGAAAGTGTGCAGCGCCGAGTTTTCAAGAAAGGAAGCGCACGCAAACCAGATGACGATTATTGTTGTGGGACAAAAAACACCCTTTTGACTCGATATTTTTTTTAGAGTAGGAGCAGTAAAGGCAGGCAACGTTGTGCACGGCAATAGTGACGTGAATCAATCCGGTCACTCCGCGTCTTGAGGCAGGTAACTTGAAGTTCGCTAACTCGATGCGGACCACTAAAACGTGATTTTATTTTAAAATGGGCCCTTCCTTGGCACAAAACTTACACTACGAGGTTTCTGAACCGCTATTTCAACAATAAACCACAACTTAATAGCTGCTTTACTGTCCCTTTGTAAACTAAAATATTTGTGAGCTGTTTTCAGTCAGTAAATTTGTTTACAATAATAAATAATTTACTGTTGTGGAGGCTGCCATCAACATAATTGTATTCATGCGGAAAATTGTGAGGTAACGCAAAGAAGCATCGCGTGTAATATTATTACACGCATCATACATGACAAGCATAAACGTGTTGTGCCAGTGAATGCTGCCTAAAACTGACTGTCCTATTTTTTTACGCTATGGAAACAAGTGCTGTGTGAATGAAAAATCACTTGAAAGGGCGAGCGCATCGAAGTTGTCAGATATACAAGCCGTCAGTGGATTCCACTGGAAGGTGAAATACAGAAACGGTGGCCTCAATGTCTACTCGGGGGAAGGGTGGGTGCGTGCGAGATATAGTTTACAAAGTGGCACTGCTCGTTTATGTTCGCGTTACACTGTTGAGTTCCTGTCCCTTCCTAAACCCGCCGTGTCTCTCTTGCTTTTTTTAAACGTTTCTTCCTCCTTTTTCTTCCTTTTGTTTCGTTGTTATTAT
This sequence comes from Rhipicephalus microplus, assembly GCF_013339725.1. Taxonomy (NCBI): domain Eukaryota; kingdom Metazoa; phylum Arthropoda; class Arachnida; order Ixodida; family Ixodidae; genus Rhipicephalus; species Rhipicephalus microplus. Next base: position 90,164 of record NW_023611829.1, on the reverse strand, counting down.
TTTTCTTCTGTCTTCTTACCTTCTCTCTCGAGAAGCTATAAGAAGACACGAAAATGTGCAAATATTATTATGCCTTGAAAAACACGGGGCTCCTGTTAAAACGTGGGCTGAATAAACAGTTATGTGAAAACACATCTACTTTTGTATTCATAACATCGCGGCAACCGAAGTAATTCTTCTGCATATAAGTGTTATCACAAATCCCGCGCTTACGCAAACAACTGAAATGGAGGTTTACGAGCCACGGAGCCTCGACCGCAACAATCGGGGACTCGCAGATGAAGTACGTTTATCAGCACTTCGATCCGGCCAGTCCCCATTCCCCTGCCATCATCTGCATGCCTGGCGCATACATTGGCGACATCGGGCAGCTATTGGGCTTCGTCCCTAAAGGTATCTCTCACATCAATCTGCACATTGGTACCAACGACCTAGCCACCACGGATGCCCTTACAGCATTCGACCGCTACGTAGCCCTTATTGACCGCATTAGGCATAAGAGACCCGACATCACTATAATGTTTGCCACCCTAGTGTTCCCACGAGCTCCCAACGAACGACTTCGCCGACACAACTGGCTTTCGTTGAGGAGATTCAACTTTGAGGCTCGGGAGTTAAACGTGCGGCTGCTGAATTTGTGTCGTGACAGAGAGGACGTCTTTAAGTAAACCATCGAATCAACGCACTCCCGCGATGGAATGTACTCGCGGCCGATGGTATACACCCGAGCTTCGCCGGAGTGTCTCTCCTAGCGTGGAACATCTACGACCTGCTCCTCCACCTACGGCGACCCTACATCATCAACTGGTTGGACCACGCACTAAAGCTGGAGGCGTACGAGCTTCAGTGGACGCCATCCTGTTCCCAGGCACGCTGGAGTGACCTTCCCGGTGACACCTGTTGAGGCGGAGAAAGGAAAAAAAAAAGAGATCCAAGCGGCCCCACAAAGAGCCGCTACCCATTCTACAGGCCAGGAGATCCCATCGGGAACCCCATCACGGAGTGCGCGACCACCGTCACGCGTACCACAGCTGTCGACCGCACCTACGAGACACACCCCGAAAAAGGCGACGAAGGTTAATCCAGGCCAACAAAGATGGCCAGCTGCACTACAATCAACAGCAACTAGTGGCCAGAATCAACTATCCCCAAGCAGCGAAAATCAGGAGCCAACATTAGCCAAGAGCGACCAGCCACCAGCAGCAGGCAACAGCAGTCGCCTACAGGCCAGCTCGTCACGGGAGGCACGACGGGATGGAGCGCCAACCCAAACCAGGTACGACCTCCGGGTACCTTATGCTTCTACTCGCCGCGTCTGTGCAAAAAAACATACTGGCTGTACGAATGGGCAAACACCGTCCGTTTCAGACGAATTAGGTCACAGAACAGGTTCAAATTACCTTAAACATAGAAAAGTTGTTGCAAACGAATACGGCACCAACTTCACGTGCGTACTTTCGAAGAATATGTTGTACTGGTGGGTGCAGCTTCGAAGTAGCTGCGCTTGTTGCTAACACTATTGATGCATAATTTTGCCAAAAGGGAAGTGAAACAGTGGGACAAAATTCTCGATCACACCCCAGAGGAGCTATTCAACACTGTAGAGAGACTGTGAACGCACTGACAGACGAGGAGCGGTATATAAAAAATAACTTTCCTCTTTCGGAGTGGGAGCCTAAAGAGCTCGACTTATTTGAGCACAAAAAAAAAAAAACGGAGGGAATAGAAAAGCTTAAGAGAATCAAATTTGTGCGGGACAATGTCTCACCGCAAGCTATATCCACTGCTGCTTACATGAAAAATACGAACCCACCTCATGTTCAAAAAGAGTTGTGCACACCTTAAATACCCAAACGTTAATAATCTTTAAGATAAAGAACTATGAAACAAAGAACTGAGTGTACTCTCACGCGGACTTACATTCTGCCCTGGCAATAGAAAGTACGATGAATTCACGCTTCTAAAAGACCTAGACGACTTCGCACAAAATTACGATTGGAGGAATATTATTTCGTTTAACCCCAAAAGGACAACCCGCTATTTTGTGGGGTAATCGGATGGCAATGGACCCCAGACGGCATAAGAGATCAACATCTACATCTATATGTAGACGCGGTTCAGAAAGACGTCATACATAGTGAAAGGTGCACAACCCAAGTATGAATAACATATCAAGGAAAGAAACAGAGGCACTACTCGCTTTGAGCAACCGCGAAGATCTCGTCATTAAACCAGCAGTCAAAGGAGGTGCGCTTGTTGTTCTAAATAGATTGGACTACATCGAGGAAGGCAGACGACGACTAAATGACAAACAATTCTACAAACACCCCGACTCGGACCCTACCACCGAGCCCAAAATGATCACTGTAACGACCCTAGAGGATCTCACACGGGAATGTTCCATTGATTCAAACTTCAAAAGGCACGTACTACGATACATTAGCCGCCTGGTCAATTTTACATGCTGCTGAAGATTCATAAGGAGGGAAATCTTGGCAGACCTATTATACCAGGTACGGGAATGTTGACGGAACCCCTTTCCAGTTATATTGACTCTTTAATCAAAGGCATACCACCCAGACATGAGTGCTCTTTGCGTGACACAAACCATTTACTTCAGGAAATATCGGACGTTAAAATTTCAGACGGTTCATTCCTCGTAGAGAGAGAAGTAACGTTTATTTGCGCCCATCTAGAATAACGGGGGAGGAGGCTTCGGTCTCTGCCCCCAATCATCCCCCTAGCCATCAGCCGGAATCCCTTGGGACTCAGCGGCGGTCAGGGCGAGACCGATGACTTGACGCTGTTCTTCGGCGTCACGGCTGTGTAATAAGTCCTCCCAGGGTTCTACGTTTCTACTTGAATTATTGCAGGATGGGCAGGTCCATACCATGTGCACTAAACCCGCAGTGTTGTTGCAGTGCGCACATCTGGTGTTGAACACTTCCGGGTGCCATTTACTGTAGAGGTGAGGGTTTGGAAACACTCCAGTTTACAATTTTCGCCACATTATTTCCTCCTTTTTGCTCATCTGTGTAGCTGCCTCTGGATAAATCTTACAGTGGAATTTATAGTGTGCGGTGATTTCCTGAAACGTTCGTAGTTCATCTCTTGCGGAGAGGGGCTGCTCGCGCGAAGGCGGAGGGTCAGCGTCGATCGACCGGAAAGTGAATCCTCGGGCGATCGCGTGCGCCTTCTCATTCCCCTTCGGACCTTGATGGGCCGGGGGCAATACTGGCGAGATTAGCTCTGCGGGTACTGGTCCTTGTCTTAGAATTTTGGCGGCTGTAGCAGAGATCCTGCCCATATCGTAGTTTTTACTGGCTGACATAGAGTCACTAACAATCATTCGTGTGCCTTTTTGAGCTATTGCCAAAGCAATCGCAAGCTCTTCCGCCTCTGTGGTGGTTGTGTTATTAGAAGTGCAGCCCGAGACGAGGTCCCCGCTTTCGCGAACCACTACCACTCTGTATGCTCCCTTTCTTTCGTATTCTGCAGCGGCCGTGTAAAGCACGCCAGATCGACCTTCAAGTTTCGCCTGCAGGGCTACAGCTCTAGCTTTGCGTCTGCCTTCATGAAACACCGAATGCATGTTTTTTGGCAGCGGTATAATTTTTAGTCTTAACCTAGTCAAGTTAGGTATGCTAGCTGTCTGTCTGGAACACTCCGTAAGCTCGAATCTTTTGTGCTGTGACATCATGGCGGCTTCTATTAGCTCATCTAAAGTGTTGGGGACACCCAGCCCAAGAAGTTTACCCATAGAGGTGTTCGGGAGAAGCCCTAGCGCAGTCTTGATGCCTTTTCTTTTAATGGCTTCATTTTTGTCTTTTTCTGCTTTACTTAATTAAAGATAAGGGCAACGTATAGTAGACGGCTTATCACGATAGCTTGAGCTAATCTTAAAAGATTGGCTCCCTTCATCCCTGCATTCTTGTTAGAAATGCGCTTAAGCAGGCGGCACGTCCGGTTCGCACTAGCTTCGAGACTCCGGATAGTTTCAGTGTTTTTTCCATTTGCTTGTATGCGCATCCCTAGAATTCTAATACTGCCCACGGTCGGAATAGCATTACCCTTCACTCGCAAAGCGATGTGACAACCCCTTCCGAGGGGATTGTTTGTTTTCCTTTTTTGCGAGGGTAGAAAAAGAGCCTCTGATTTTTCTGCCAAGCATTTTAACCCTAGTGGTTCGAGATATTGTTCGATAGTATTTATAGCAGCCTGAAGTGTGCTTTCAGTATGTCTGTCACTACCCCTGTTTATCCACAGCGTCACATCGTCTGCGTATATTGTGTTATGTAGATCTTCGATTCCTTTCAACTTCTCAGGAAGTCCAATCATCGCTGTATTAAAAAGAGTCCGAGAGAGTACAGAGCCTTGTGGCGTCCCTTTATTCCACAATTTAATGTTTTCGAGTGACTGCCCTCCCATGCTGATAGTGGCTGTACGATTTGAGAGAAAGCTCCTCACGTAGTTGTATGTCTTGACGCCTACGTTTAGCGCATTTAGGATCTTAAGTAAGACTTCATGTTTGACATTGTCAAACGCCTCGGGGAAGTCCATACTCACAATTACTTTGGTGTCAACAGTATTTTTGTCTATTATCTCCTCCTTTAGCTGTAGCATAACATCGCACGTCGATAGGTGGGATCTGAAGACTATCATATTATCAGGGTACAGGTTTTCTTCCTCCATTAACCTAGTCAGTTTTGTCTGGATGACGTGCTCCCTCAAATTTCCTACACAAGATGTGATGGAAATGATTCTGAGATGTTCAAGACTGATCTTTGTCCCTGGCTTAGGACTGAAAACCACATTGGCCGTTTTCCAAGCTTGCGGTATTTCTCCCTTGTCCCAGCATTCTTGCATATAAGCTGCAAGTTGACGAATGGAGCCGTCGTCAAGATTCCTGAGCATTCTGTTGTTGATTTTGTTCGGAGCGGCAGCCGTTTTTGTTTTAGGTCGGTTAATTTGAGCCCTGACTTCTCCAACCATGATGGGCTGTCTAGTTCCGGGTTTTCTGAACCAGCGTAGTCAGGGAGTTTTTGAGATTCTGCGCAGCTGAGGTATCGATCCCTAACCTCCAATAATGATTCCGTCGTCTGACCTTCGACAGCAACACAAGCTTTTGAAGTTGCTGTCGGGCCTCCGACTTGGTTTTTTCTGGGTCTAATAGATGCCCTAGTAGCTGCCATGTTTTAGCACTGCCAATCTCTCTATCCATCTGATCGCAGATACTACCCCACTTTTGCTTGGAAAGTTCCAATGCATAATCTTCGATCTCTCTACTCAGTGTCCAGTCTCCTCTTTTCTGACTGACTTTTCGCTCTAAGTTTTTCTTTTTCTTCCACGTGCTTACAAGATGTCTATCAACAACTTCCTCATCGCCAGCGTCAATCTCTTCGGCAGCGTCCTGAACCGACTGGATCACCACTTTAACTCCAATCGTTAGATCATTTATGGGGTCCTGTTCCGACCTGATATTTCTAAAGGTCACCCAATCTGTAGTTTTAACTTTTCTTTTATTGATCACCAGCGGGCCATTGGTAACGATAATCTCTAAAATTCTATGATCCCTACCTAGGTCTTTCCTGGTATCGCACCACGTGGCGGCGGTGTCACTACTGACCAGGGTAAGATCTGGCATAGTGTCTTGAGATACGCTATTTCCTTTCCTCGTTGGCTGTATTGGGTCCGTTATAAGTATCAGCTCATGTTGTTGAATTTCGTTCCACAAATTTCTGCCCTTAACCTGGATGAATTTATTACCCAATGCCGTATGATGCGCATTAAAGTCGTCCAAAATCAATAGCAGACCGTTTGCTGAAATAACCTTTGTTTTCGTGAAAAGATCACCAAAGTTGATTTTGCGCTGCCTGGGTGAACTATACATATTCAAGATAAAAAGACTCTTGTCTTTGCGCTTGTGAGGCGCGAGTTCAACTAAAACATGATCGATCTGCGAATTCCCCATCTCGTGCTGCAATGTCTTAATGTTTCTCTTTACAAAGGTCGTAACTTGAGTATCATTACCCGACCCGGCAAAAAGTTTGTAACCTGTTAATTTTGCATTTTCCCCACACTCCTAGATCGAAATAACCTCCGGTCGATCGGCGTTGGTAAGAAAAGATTGTAAAACCGCACGTTTGCGCGAGAAACCCCTACAGTGCCACTGCCAAATCGTATTACTGCAAGGGTGTAGAGCCATTATGGTTAGGCTTGAGCGCTTGGCGTAGCCGTTCTATCTGTCGGTCCCTGCTAGCAAATTCAGCCTTGATTTGCTCAATAGCGTTGCGTACCTGTTTCATCTGTTCTAGTACAGCTTGGAGCATACCTTGTAATGACTTTGTTTCCACCTCAAGCGCTTCTATTCTCGCTCGTAATTTTCTTCAATTTCGGTTTTTTTAGCCCTCTTCTTCTTTAAAGGCGGTTGGTTTGCTACCTGAGGTGTTTCCAGCGCCTACCCTGGTTTACTGGTTACATGGGCTTTAATCTCATGAAGCTGTTTGCGTAATTCCTCAATTTGCTCCTGTAATATCCTGTTTTGCTCTTTAAGAGCAATAATCATCTCTGTATTAGCATCCCGGGAGACATTAGTTACCCAACCCACCTGTAGTCCTGTGGATTTTGACTTCTCCTGGGCACAATCAACACCATCATGGGGTGCCTTGTGAGAAACTCCCGGCTTCTCCAGTGGTGGCAATTGGGGGAAGGATTCCGAGCCCCCTCTCGATCTACTGCGATACTTGGATTTGCGCCTCGAACTATCTTGAACCGTCTGTCTTGCTGTGCCGCGGCGTGTCCTCTTCAGCCTTATGTCGTTCTTCTTGCTCCCGCGCTTCTTCAAGCTTCATTTCCCACTGTCGCTTCTTCACTATATAAGGTGCCTGAAAAAGTTTTTCGCACATTTTGTCTCTGGTCACGTGGTCCTTGCCACACAGACGGCCCCTAGGTGTACATTCATGGTCCTTGGGTGGGAGGCCACGCCGCAACCTCTGCGTTTTTCGTGCGGGCTGTCACATACGTCGGATTGATGTCCCAGCTCACCACACCTGTAACTCACTTCATAGCTCTTTTTGTAGAAAAAACATTTCATCGGCGTCCCAAAGCAGATCATCCATTTCGGCACGTAATCTTCAACAAAGGGGATGATTACCGAAGTGAAGTTGCCCATTCTTCGCACACAAAGAATAGGACGATTCTCTTCGTGTGAGAAAGCCAGTTCCAATTCCCTCTCAGAGAGTCTGATATCAAGTCCGCGTACTACGCCTTTGCCACAGCTTTCAGGGGCAGCCATATATGTCTTCACCTCGTACTCCTTGCCGTCGAGCTTTATGACTTTCAGGTCCAACATTTTCTTGGCATCATCCTCCCTGGGCGTGCTGTATATCAATGTTTCTTGCTCGTTGTTGACAACGATCCTGTCCTCCTCTCAACTTTTCTGCCATGGAATGCCTGCTGCCATCCTTACTGCTCCACCGATCACAGCTGCCGAGCGTCTAGTGAGCGTCAGTCCTTCTTTGGGCCTTATAATAACCTTGTGATCCGCGTTCGGAAGACGCGGTAGATGCCACGCTGCTGACCGCTCCGCGAGCTTTTTTCCCGCCGCTTTATATGAGGGTCTCCCGCTTACACCATGCTTATCGCCATTGAAGCCGGCCGGCACCATCCTGCCTTCTTTTCCGCATCCACTGCTGGTAGACGCCGCCCTGGTGGCGCCATCGCGTTCTCGTTGTTGACTCTCCTGGAGCTCCGCCACACACTTCGACACTTTCGTCACCCAATCCGAGCTTTCCGATTCTTCTTGATTGGCGTCTCTACCTTTAACAGTCACTTCCATCGTCATAGTGCCTCCGCAGACGCTCTACAAGCCGACGCCTGGAGCCTCGAACGCCGATCCGACCGCCTCGGCGCTAGGCCGAACGGTGGAGTTAGCGAGATGCACAACGTGGCCGAACACCAAAGGCGCAATAAAATCCTTTAAAATCCACTTACAGTCTTGAGAATGGTAGCCACAGAATCCTGAGCACGTCCGCAACCACACACACCACTTTATCAGCTGGCTGTTGTCTTTTCTCTTTGAAAAAGTGGTCATTTCACGGAGCCGACGCGGAGCCGTGTCTACACCTCTGCGCTCCACTCGACGGACCATTCATTGTAACTTTAGATGTTTATTCACTCTACACAAATACCCCACATGACGATGATGTGAGGGCACTTGTTGAATCGTATGGCACCCACTATACTACCGCATATCCAAGCAAAAAAATAATTAAAATCTCAGCGAGACTTGTACTAGAATAGACCAGCTTTGAATTTAGCAATAAGTACTACCTTCAAATCAGCGCCACGGCAAAGGGTGCAAAAATTGCCCAAAAACTATGCTAACATATTCATGCGCCTTATAGAGTCTAAATTTATTTTATCTTGCGATATCAAACCTTTAATCCATAAAAGGTACCTAAACGACATATCCATGATTTGTACGCATTAGGAAAACGAGCTGGTCAAATTCATACAGGCATTTCACCAAGTGCACATCAGCATTTATTTTACACACTCCTACACTAAAACTGAATTAGGCTTCCTTGATGTACTTATTCGAATGGACTGTTGTGCGTTGGTAAGTGGATTATACATAAAACCTACAGACAGGCAACAATACCTGCACTTCAAAAGCTGCCACAAGTGACACTGCAAGACCAGCATTCCCTATTCCCAAGGACACAGATTCCGACGAATCTGCTGCCGCACTGAGGACTCCCACAAAAATTGCACACATATGCGTGAAACACTCCTTCGTCAAGAATACCCACCAGCTATCTTTGATGACGCCATAAAAAAGCGGTGAATCTGGACCGCCAGGCTCTTCTACACCACCAAAAGGATGCTGACTATCACCGTAACGAAAATTTGCAATAACTTTCACGAGCAACCCACCGAACATAAACAAGGCCCTAAGAAAACACTTTAACATATTAGAACAGAGCGTGCGACTATCCAAAAATTTTCACTTCCCCTCCTTGTGTGGTATACAGGTGGCCAAAACGTATAAAGGACCACTTTATATATTCAAAGATGGGCGTTAAACCTCAAACAGGGTGTAACCCTTGGAAAAAAGCAGATGTAAAATATGCAAACACATGTAGACAACGACAATGGCAGAAAGCACCCACTCAAAGTTTTAAGCACAGGATAAAAGGTCCACAGGATTGTGACTGGGAAAGCTTCATATACCTGTTGTAATGGGGAGTATGCAACATGCAATACATGGGCCAGAGAGACGCTCCGTTTAGAATGAGATTCAACAACTATCAGGCACATGTACGTTCCCTGCCAGGCCTTCCACTTTCAAAACACAGTACATCAAAAAACCACAGCTTTGATGACATCAAGGTTACACTATTGGAAAGCATTTTCGCACAATCAGCGAACGGGACCAACGGAAATTTTACTTTATCTGCAAATTCGAAACGATAAAAAAAACGGAATAAATGAACCTGCAGGCACTCTGTCAGCGTTACGATCACTAAAAAGACGCAAGCGCTCCACTCCAATCACTACCCTGCCATTACAACAATATATTACTCCCTCACAAAGCTTTTAGCGTGTGCATATGACATTAGAGAGATGGTTTGCCGTATTAACCACAGCTGCAACGCACAGATAAGTGGTCCCGGATGTCGTACAGACCTTCCCCCCTCTTCTCTTCTTTTTTCATTTTTTTTCTTTTTACACTGACAGGAGCCAATGCATATAATTATTATTGGTGGCGGCGCCACTATTACCGACTCTTTCATATCTGACAACAACAACATGCACGTCAAGTGCTTAAGCTCTCCCCACCGATTTGTTGTAAACTTCTAAAGAAGGCAAGCCACCAGTGGAATGCACCGGAAGGTGAAATACAGAAACAGTGGTCACAATGTTTACTTGGGGGAAGGGTGGGTGCGTGGGAAGAATTGTTGACAAAGTGGCATTCCTCGATTACGTTTGCCTTACACTGTTGAGTTTCTGTCCCTTCCTAATCCAACCAAGTCTCTCTTGCTTCTTTCTAACGTTTCTTCCTCTTTTTCTTTTTTTTTCTGTTATTATTTTTTTCTGTCTTCTTACCTCCTCTCTCGAGAAGCTATAAGAAGACACGAAAATGTGTAAATATTATTATGCCTTGAAAGAGATGGGGCTCCCGTCGAAACATCGGCTGAATAAACAGTTATGTGAAAACACATCAACATTTATATTTATAACCTTGCGGCAACTGAAGTAATTCTGCATATAAGCGTTATCATAAATTGCTATTGCCCGCGCTTTCGCAAACAACTGACATGGAGGTTTCCGATCCACGGAGCCTCGACCGCAATAATCAGGGACTCGCATATCAAGTGCGTTCATCAGCACTTCGATCCGGCCTGCCGCCATTCCCCTGCCATCATCTGCCAGCCTGACGCATATATTGGCGACATAGGGGAGCTATTGGGCTTCGTCCTTAAAGTATGTAACTCTCACTTCAACCTGCACATTGGAACCAACGACCTGGCCAGCACGGATGCCCCGACAGCATTCGACCGCTACGTGGCCCATCTTGACCACATTCGGCATGAGAGACCCGACACCACTATGCTGTTTGCCACCCTAGTGCTCCCATGAGCCCCCAACGAACGACTTTGCCTAACACAACTAGTGTGCGGTGAGTAGATTCAACTTTGAGGCTCGGGAGTTTAACGTGCGGCTGCTGAATTCGTGTCATGACAGAGAGGACGTCATTTAGGTGAACCATCAGATCGCTGCCTTCCCGCCATGGACTGTGCTAGCGGCCGATGGTGTACAACCGAGCTTGGCTGGAGTGTCTCTCCTAGGGTGAAACATCTACAACCTGCTCCTCCACTTACGGCGGCCCTACATCAACAACTGGTTGGACCACGCACTAAAGCCGGAAACGTACGAGCTTCGGTAGACGTCATGCTGCTCCCAGGCACTCTGACGTGACCTTCCTAGTGACACCTGTCGAGGCGGCGAAAGGAAAAAAGACAACCAAGTGGCCCCACAAACACCCGCTACCCCTTCTACAGGCCAGCAGACCCCGTCGAGATCACCATCACGGAGTGTGTGGCCGCCGTCCCGCGTACCACAGCTGTCACGGCGCCTACGAGACACACCCCAAAAAAGGCGACGAAGGTTAATCCGTGCCAACAAGGACAGCCAGCTGTACCACAATTAACAGCAACCAGTGGACACAATCAACTATTCCCAAGCAGCAAAAATCAGGAGCCAATTTAGTCAAGAGCTACCAGCAACCAGCAGCAGCCAACAGCAGTCGCCTACAGGCCAGCTCGTCACGGGAGGCACAACGGGACGGTGCTACAACCCAAACAGGTACGACCTCCAGGCACCCCCGTTTTTTCTTTTCGTTTTTCTTTTTCTCACTGACAGGAGCCAATGCATATAATGAATATGGGTATTGGTGGCGACGCCACAATTACCTGCTCTTTCATATCTGACAACGCCATCAACATGCACTTGAAGCGCTTAAGCTCTCCCTATTGATTCGTCGTAAACTTCAAAGGAAGGCAAGCCGCCAGTGGATTGCACAGGAAAGTGAAACATGGAAGTTGTGGTCACAATGTTCATTTGGGGGATGCGTGGGTGCGTGGGAGGAATGGTTGACTATGATGGCATTCTCGTTTACGTTCGCCTTACTCTGTTCCTGTCCCTTCTTAATCCGGCCATGTCTCTTTTGCTTAACGTTTGTTACTCCTTCTTCTTTTTGTTGTTAATATTTTTCTTCTGCCCACGGCAAGTTATCTCTGCCATGGGCAGGTTGCTTCAAGTTCTCTTTGCCTTGCAGTGTCTGCCAAGTAGAACTACACATGACGGAACTTTTCTTTAGAGTCCCAGTTGTTGAGGGTGGCCACGAGGTCGTATTTCTCTAGCGATGTCTCCGGGTCTTCTAACTATAACCCACGGAAAGTTGGGGGTTCCCTGGATTGATGCATAACAATTGCGGGCTGGGACGCTGCGGTTATCATTGTCACCGCAATCGAGGTCACGGCCTTGGTCTTCCGTGTCTTGTCTTGTAGTGGCCCGTATTCCGGTGGTAGACCTTGCTGCCGGCGGCTTGTTTACTGCTCTTGGGTGGGGTCGGTGTCTTCTCCGAGATGTGGGCTAGGTTCGCGGCTTGACGGGGGTGTCCGGTACATGAACGAAGCTGCACCTCCACCAGATGTCACGGGTTCGTGACGCGGTTGAAGGAAGGAGACGAAATGGTCAGATCAAAGTGTTTATTTTTGGCGAACCTGTGCCCACTGAAAGGAAAGTCGGGTTGCGGTAGCACACTTGCACTAATAGCTCCAAATACAGCGTCGGCCGTCGATCAACTGGCAGGCGGCGAAGCGCATCGGCATTTATACACTTGCCATCGAATGTTCTAGCGTTATTGCTAGCGGTGACATAGATTTCAGAATAATCGGTACGGAATCGCGAGTTGGGCGAGTAGGTGGATGTTCAATGTGGAATATTTTACAGCGCAACGGGTTAGATACAGACCGTATCTCTCCGTCCGTATGTAACCCTTTGCGCTGTAAAATATTCCACGATAATCGGTACAGTTCGCGGAATGTGCGTGATCTTATCGAAATGATCTACTACAGTCCTGCAGCTTCTCGAAGACTGCAGGCGCGGTTTGCGCCGAGATTTAAGTAGTGTAATTGGGCAATAAAAATTGAGAAAGAGAACGTGGCAATATTCGCGAAGTGAATGATAAACATTGGGATCATTTCGCGAAACCGTGAATCACCTTTTACATTGAGCACTGATGTGCAATATTTCTGTGTCCTGACACACTTCGACTTTGTGCGGTAACTCATTACATATTCATGAAGGGGAATTGTGAGTCGGCAAGACAATGGGGTCATTCGGTATTATCGTAAATGACTCTTGACAATGACCTTTTATGAAGGTAATGAGTGACAAAGTGGTGTACAGATATACTCACTGTTTAGTGCTCATAAATGATATGTTGTGTTGAGTTGTGAATATAATTTTGCCTGCAGGTTGCATTGCGTCCTTTTTAATCACATGGTGTTTAGGGACATATTCAATTGTTTTGCGTTATAGTCATGGGGTATAGGGGTTACCTTCCTTGCGTTGTGCCAAAATGGCAGAAAGAAATTGTATAGCCTGGAACGTGCTTGTTCTTCCTCGTTACCAGGACCGTAGTAATGGTCATGACGTATATTGTTTGGGCCTTTGATGTGCTGTGCCCTGATGACAGAAAAAGAATGTATGGTTCGGAAACCCACTTGTACTTGATCAGTGTCATCGTCATTGTCATAGATAGACATGAGCAGAAGTGGCTTTAAAAACCTCCACTCCACCCTTCTCAAAATAACATTTTATGAGAACTGACTTTTCGAATACTCTCTTTGCCGATCCTCGTACAGGTTAGCAGAGCGGATAGTGGCACCAAGTAAGGCTCTCTGTCTCCATCTTCTCTCTCTCTCTCTCCTTTCTGCTCTAGACTGGAAGATTATTTCTATGTTTTTAGAGTTGGTCTTGGTTTCTGTTGCCATTTATGTCGGCTAACTTTGTGCTTCAACCAACCACTTCTCGCTTGACATGTCCCCAGTAAGAAGGTTCTATTGTTATTAGGTTTCCTACCTAAAAATTTGGCATATCCCACGTACAGTGGGAATGCATGATATGCGAAACACGAATGAAAAAGGGTTTTATGACACTTTAAAATCAGCACAAAGTTACGAGGTGGACGTTAATCATGCCGTACATGAATTCCAAGGCGTGATTCTAATCTTCGAAACTGTCATTCACCTTCTTGGCTGATTGACTTCAGGTGATACAAAATTTGGTATATCTGGAGCTAGCGAAACTGCCACGAGCGCACTATGACCGTAGCATGTAGTAATCTTTTACATGACACACATATTATGATGATCATGTTCGGACGTGTCAATTACCTTCGCCGTCCATTCACATCACGTAATACCAAATTCGGTATACGTTAAGCTAGCCAAATGGCCGCGAGCACTTCATGAGTGTGGCATGCAGTCATGTGGTTACACGACTTGCATGTCATGAATATCATGTTTGCACCAGTCACATACCTTCGTCATTCATGCATGTCCCATAATACCAAATTCGCTATATTTTAAGCTAACCAAACGGCCGCGAGGGCACCATGAGTATGGCATGTAGTCAAGTTGTTAGATGACAAGCATCCATGATTCTCATGCTTATACCAATCATATACTTTCGTCAGCCATTCACGTCAAATAGAGTTCAAATTTCGTATAAATCAATCTCGTGTAATGGCTGCAAGTGCATCATGAATGCGGTATGTTGTCATGATTTGCATGACATGCATGTCATGTTTCCACGTTGGGGTCTATAACTTGTGTTCGCCATACAGTAATGCCATACTATACTAGTTTGGCAACATGTCATGTGAACAAAACCACCGCAAGAGCAGCAAGACCATGAAATATAAATCATGACATTCATGACAAGCGTGTCATGATTTTATTTTTATGACTAGTCACTTATGCTTGCCATACAGTCATGTTATGCCATACCAATTTTGGTATTGATACCAATTTTGAAACGGCCAGGACAGCTAAAGGTCATAAGCGGCTGGATAGATAGAGGTTTATAGAATGGCATACGATTCACTGGCAAGAAGTAAGACTTAAACATTACGAACGACGTTTATTTTCAGCTGTTTTGGTTGATTCCTGGCTGCAAGTGCCCATGAGCGCGGACTTGCTCGTGGAAAAAGATGCTTCTTCTTCCTTGGTTTGACCGGGTGCTGCGCTTGAATAAAAATACTCCCGGCCGCCAAGTTACTAGTTCAGCTCGGGGGAACAAAGTTTTGTATCGGCCTTGTGGTAACAATGCCTCGCTTTTGTTGGATCTTGCACGAACGGACATAGTCATCAGCTCCTCTGTAGTCTTCCAAAACCCTTGCAAGCTTCCACATTTGTCGGGGTAGTTTTTCTTCATGGACTATGACGATGTCTCCTGCTTTAACTTCTTTGGTGGGTCTAGAATGCAAGAAATGCACTGATAGAAGTTGAAGGAGATGTTATTTTGTCCACCAGTTGCAAAAGTTTTCACTTAGTCGTTTTCTGTATGCATGCCGTCGTAAAGCTTCCGTGCGCGTTCGGTTAATTGGCGTGTCATCGCCACCCAGTGGTGGCACCGTAAGTTTACTTCCGATAATGAGGTCTGCTGGGGTTAATGCACGAGGTTCCCCGCTGTCCGACTCGATGTAGGTGAGAGGGCTTGAGTTCACAACCACCTCCACTTCCAATAGCACAGTAGTCAGCTCCTCAAAGTTAAGTTGAGCTTTGCCGGAAAGCTTTCTCAGTGGAAGTTTGATAGCCCAGACCAGACGCTCCCACCATCCACCCCACCACAGAGCACTTGGAAGAATAAACTTCCAGGTGATCCTCTTGTGACCTATGTATGCTAATACGTCCACTTAGGAAGCCATCCGACAGAGCTTTTTCAAGTTTTTTGGCGTCTTCTTGAACTTTCTTGCATTGTCTGAATAAATTACGCGAGGGAGGCCCCTTTATGCTAAAAAGCGTCGCAAACACATGAGGAAGGCTTCTGAAATCAGGCTCGAAACCAGCTCCAGGTGGACTGCTCTGGATGTAGCACATACGAAAAGGGCTATGTGCCATTTGCTCTTTGCGGCCCCGGCTCTAGACACAACGAAGAGCGGTCCTGCAAAGTCAACACCAGTGACTTCGAATGGGTTGGTCGTTGTCTAACAATGGCGTGCTATAGAAGCTGTCGGAGCGTCGCCTGGTTTAGAATGAAGCGTCTGCACGTATAGCATCGATGTATCACTTTCTTTACCCGGTTTCGTGCCCCGCAGATCCAATATTGCTCTCTCAACTGTGACAAAGTGTCTCTCACGCCTCCATGTAATGTTTCGCAGTGTGCTCGTACTGTCAATACTGTGCAAAAGTGATGATCGTGTGGGAGAACGAATGGGTGTTTTAGCTCTTCAGATGCTTCAAGGTGTAACAGGCGCCCAACAACACAAAGGATACTGTTGTCATCCAAGAACGGGTTGAGGTCTTTGATTATAGAGTCCTCCTTTGCATTTGTGCCTTTCCGAACTGAGCTTAATTTTTCTCTGAAGGATTGTTGCTGCACATGCCTGATCCAATACTTTTCAGCTTCAGCAATCTCTTCAGCTACTACAAATCCAGTGTGCGCTGCGATTTTCATTCAGCAGTGTTCAATGAATCTAAATACCCAGGGCGTGACCCTGAGTAGCCTTTCAATTTTGCTGTAATTGTTTGTGTCCAGGACTGATACCAACGTTGTCTTACTGGATATCGCAATGTGCACGTCACTCATTTCAGAAGCAATTCTGTAGTTGGTGCTGATAGCGTCTGATGGTGGTTGAGGCCATCGGTCTTCTGATTCGCATAGCCAGTCTGGTCCATGTCGCCACTCGTTACTGGATAATAATTTCCCCATAGAAACTCCACGTGTGAGCAGGTCGGCTGAATTCACATGACCAGGGCAACACCTCCACATAGAAGGATCTGTTTTTCCCTGATCTCTTTCACTGTGTTCGACACAAACTGATTCCATTTCGTCATGTCGCCTTTTATCCATGGAAATGTGATTGTAGGATGCAACCACAACGTACAGTGGATCTCGAAGCCCGTGAGTGCACTTGACAGATAGGAAAGTAGCCTTGCTCTAAATAAGGCTCCTAGAAGCTCTAGCCATGGTAGTGTCATTGTATTGAAAGGTGCTACACGGGCTTTTGCGATCAGCAATTCGGCCTTCGCTGAAGAGCTCGGTACGACGTAAAGCACTGCGCCGTATGCCGAAAGGCTTGCGTCACAAAATACGTGCACCTGTAGCTCTCTCGGTGGTGTCAGTGATTTGGCTTCGCTGCCAAGATAACGTGGCTTGGAAATGTTCAGCAAAAGCAGCAGTTTATGAACCCATTCACGCCACTCATCCTGATGATACGGAGGTAGCTGCTCATCCCATGCTACTCCACGTGTCCATAACTTCTGGCAGAATATCCTTATAGCAATGGTGAATGGCGCAACAAATCCCATGGGGTCAAATATTCTGGAAGCAGCTTGAAGAACGAATCGTTTGGTCACGTTTTTCTTTCATAAACTCGTGAAGACCCCTCAAAGAAAACGTGAAGTTATCCGTGTGTGGATTCCATGTAATTCCAAGTACTTTCACACTTCTCTCATGAAGCATAGCCAGTTCGTTGCCTGCGGTCTGTTCCTCGTGCTGTAGTGCGATAGTACAGGGCGAGATGCCAACACGGTCCCGAAGGCGCCATTGCTCCAAACTCTGCCGACAGGATCACCAGCCGTTTGGTAGCGTGTGTTACTCAGCTCGTGAGCGCTTCTGTGCAGAGCTGATAGACGAGCCGTCGAGACGACGGTGAGTTAAGGCAAGGTTTATTTACAGCATACAAATAGAGGCGCTACAAATTTGGCACTGGGGCTGACAGCTTAGGGACTCAAGAGCCGAGAAGCCTTCTCTGACACATAGGTCTTCTGCTCGGGACGCGCCACAGCGCTTTTTTTATAGGCACCGGGTGGATCCTTTGGGTAACCAAATGTCCAACCAGAAGCGCTGCTGGCCAGAGGGCTTTTTTTATAGGCACCGGGTGGATCCTTTGAGTAACCAAATGTCCAACCAGAAGCGCTGCTGGCCGTGATGTCGGAATCCTCCAATGGGGTCTGCCACTGCGCGTGGTTGAACCAAGGACGAGGGAGGTTGCCACGCATTGCGTAAGACTCGCCAGACTGGAAGTCGCCGATTTCTGCGCGAGGTTGCAGCCAAGGACGAGTGACGTTCCCACGAATTGCGTAAGACTCGCCAGACTCGAAGGCGCCGATTGTTTCAATGGGCTCGTTGGCTGAGAGAGCTCGCTGTGCGTTGCGTGACAGACCGGTGCCGCCGCTTGATGACGTCGTTGAGCCGAATGCGTCAGGTGGGCTTGAGCACTGACCTTGACACAGATTGCCTTTGCAGAGGCATTGGTGTTCAGTGTGAACTCCCAGGCGTAGCAGCACCCCCGCAACCAGACAATGCGCCGGAAAGACGAGCTGCTTTCACGTGGCTCAGATGTCGTTCGAGCTCGTTCGGCAGGTGCCTCCAGGTTCGCCTTCAAGGCCATAGGGAGAATGCAGCTCCAGACTCCGTTCCGTGAACACATCCCATTCTTGAAGACTGATCCCAGCTTCACTGGCTTGTGGCCACAACTTGCCGGCCAGCTTCGCTCGTATCTTCTGACAATTTTCGGTCTCAGCACTTGTCGATGGTTCTGCAACTTGTGAAGAACGGTTCGACAACAGACAACACACGACACAAGCAACTGCCCTTGGTCACCTGACAGAACACCAGACAAAGTATTGTACAACATATGCCTTGCTACGTGTCTATCGGAATCTCGTTACCTCTACATCAAGAGACACATGTGGGACACAAGGCTCTTAAAATGAGAACTCAAATTTTACACGTACAACAACGTAACGAACTAGAATATAACATAAAGTGGGCCCCTTGAGATCACTCTGGACGAAAGTGCTCAGCTAAGGCCCTGATGAGGACAAAATTTTGCCGCAATTCGCCAGCGAGAAATCGAAAGGTGGAGAAGGTACTAACTAAAACGCACGGCTCAATGTGTCTGCATTAGCGTTTAGCTTTCTTTATTTGTAGTGAACGTGAAAGTTGTGCTGTTGGACTATCGTGCTCCACCTCAGTAACCGGTCACTTTAAGGCGAAGATACCTATGTGGTACCAAGAGCTGTTCATACTTGTGGCGTTGCACATCTGTGTAACTACAATTCAAGAAACCCGATTTCTCATAAAAGAGACATTCTATATCTTGGTTCCTATCTTTACACTTGCATTAGCGCTTTATTCGAGAGGTCCTCACGCTGCTCTCGAATGAGCGTTTTTCGATCAACCCTCAACAGCTCACTCCAACTTTCGGCTACAGGCGAGAGCGTTACACCCCTCTCGCTCTGACTCAATGGCGCCATGTCGTCTCCTCCGCCGACACAGACCACGCCAGTCGCTTCGGTGAAGGGCCGCTCGAGTGATTCTTCAAATGAGTCACACGGAGTATTTCCTGTCTGAGGTTCCGCCGACTCGCCGCCAAGGTCACACAGACCAGCAGCTTTTGCAATTGGTGCTTCGCCAGATTGAACTAGATCAAGTTCCTGCGAAAGCTTCCGCGGTTGCGATCGCGTGAGGGCCAATTACACTAAGTTCGAGAAGAACGATTTACTCTGCTCTTTGAGAAGCTGCTCTGAGTTATTAGAAAAGAGATAAAAAAAACGATCGGGAAGTAGGGCAGACTTAGCCGCTTCGGTGCGAAGCTTACCGAACGGGCCTTCAATGACAACCATAGCAATTGGTAAGCAAGCAACCTTTTTCTCGGCGACATGCCTGATCCATGCGCATTCTGCTGTAAAGTCATCCGCAGACACCAACGAAGAATGGACAACGTCCATGGTTGCCGCTGAGTTGCGAAGCGCTCGACACGTTTTCTCATTCACACTAATTTCTCGGAGATACGGCTCCGACCACCGCAGGTTCTTTTCCGAGTCTCGGATAGTTGGGAAAGCAAACTTTTTCTTACAGTTTATCACAATGTTGCCTTCCTTTTTGCAGTTGTAGCAGATTAGCGGCTTCCGTGTGTTTTCCAATTCACGGATGGTTACGAAAGCAAACTTATGCTTACAGTTTATCGCGATGTGCCCTTCCCTTTTGCAGTTGTAGTAGATTAGCGGCTTCCGTTTGTTTTCCGATTCTTGGGTAGTTGCGAAAGCAAATTTTTGCTTACAGATTATCGCGATGTACCGTTCCTATTTGCAGTTGTAGCAGATTAGCGGCTTCCATATTTCAAACGCCCTTGTGGTATCAGTGCGTTGTTTAGGAACTTCACTCAATTTCTCCGTTTCCGTTTGCCCTTACCCTATAGAGTCCTTCATAAGAGACGGGTCCTTCCTGATATTACGGTGCGTAGCGGGTTTCCGTTGATCAGGTTTCTTCGAAAAGCCCTTTTTATTTCATCCTTTTCAACGCGCACTGCCCTGCTATGCAACTTTCGGTGAGTATAACACTCCTCAGCAAACTCTGCCGCCTTGTTTAGCTGTATTTCACCAAGTTTGTCCTGCAGCCAAAACTTGACATCCTCCTCGATGCAGTGGTGCAATCGCTCTAATGCAATGCATTCTACCACTTTATCGCGATCGTCATAAACACCTTCACCCTTGAGCGATTCAAATAAATCGGCTTTAGGATGAAACGCGAAGTCAACGTGTGACTCATTCCCCTTTTTAGCATACCGGACCTTTGCCTGAAACCCTCGGTTGACAACTTATAGCGTCTCAAGAACACTTCCTTGACCTCGTCATGGCTCTCAAACGCTTCCTTCGACAAGCACGTTATCACGTCAGACACTTCACCGAGAAGAAGAGCCAACAGGTTCTGCGCCTAGAGACCGCTTCAAAGCATTTCGCTCACAGACGTGTTCAATCTTGACGAGATACTTCATCATGTCCTCGCCTAAGACGAACGGTGGCAGTTGGTTGCAAATTCTCTGGACGCTGACCTGAATGGTCGAAGAAGCTACACTAGGCGCCTCCGAACACTGTAGGATTGCCAATTCTATTCGTTTCAACTCGAGGCACTCCTGTCTCTCAGCCTCCTCACGGCGTTATCGCCTTTCAGCTTCTTCATGTTCGCGAACTTCTCGCCTTTCAGCTTCTTCAAGTTCGCGAACTTCTACTTCTCGCCTTTCAGACTCCTCATTGCGTGCTTTGATATCCGCCCAGGCCTCATCGACTTCCTCAGTTGTCACTCCTGCATCCCTCATGATCTCAAGTATCGTTTGCTTTCGTTTCGCACGGCTCAAAATAAGGCCATGTTCCTCACAAATTTCAATGAATTCCTTCACTTTAAGGTTCTCCATCGTTCACACTAGCCTCTTGCTGTCTGCTTCTGTTGCCGTACCCACTATAAATTTACTAGCAAGACGCGTAAGCAATTTTTAACACTGCCGTGTTTACGCCCTCCGCTTTAACTTTGGTTTCAAAGCGCTTCGACTTGGCTTGAAGCGATCAAAGCGCTCACCCTAATGCTTCACACAGCCTTTGTCTAAACTACTATAACCTGTGCTAGAGTAGTCTGGTGAACTGAGGGGAAAACATCAGGCACTCACCGCATCGATGTCGCTGACGCCGGCCAATCCCACAGCTGCCAAGCATTGTTACGAAGACGTGACGCCAACATGGTCCCGAAGGCGCCACTGCTCCGAACTCCGCCGACTCGGTCAGCAGCCGTTTGGTAGCGTGTGTTACTCAGCTCACGACTGCTTCTGCGCAGAGGTGATAGACGAGCGGACGAGACGACGGTGAGTCAAGGCAAGGTTTATGTACAGCAAAAAAATTGAGGCGTTAGAAATTCGGCCCTGGGGCCGACAGCTTAGGGACTCGAACAGCCGAGAAGTCATCTCGGACACATAGGCCTACTACTGGCGACGCACCGCAGGGCTTTTTTTATAGGCACCGGGTTAATCCTTTGAGTAACCAAATGTCCAATCAGAAGCGCCGCTGGCCGTGAAGTCAGAATACTCCAATGGGGCCCGCCGCTGCGCGTGATTGCACCAAGGACGAGAGATGTTGCCATGCATTGTGTAAGACTCACCAGACATGAAGGCGCCGATTGCTGCGCGTGGTTGCAGCCAAGGACGAGTGACGTTCCCACGAATTGCGTAAGACTTGCCAGACTGGAAGGTGCCGATTGCTTCAACGGGCTTGTGGGCTGAGGGAGCTCGCTGTGCATTGCGTCACAAACCGGCGCCGCCGCTTGATGACGTCGTTAAGTCGATTGCGTCAGGCGGGCTCGAGCGCTGGCCTTGGCACAGATTGCCTTTGCAGAGGCATTGGCGTTTAGTGTAAACTCCCAGGCGTAACAGCAGTAACCAATCCATCCTACTTATTCGGCCATTTTCCGTGTCAATCCTGCTAGCTGCATAATCTCCTTGGCTTCTTTGTAGATTTGAAGTGCTTCTTCTTCTGATCCTGCTCCAGCCACTAGATCGTCAACGTAGAATGATTCACTGAGAAGTCTTGCGGTTC
Organism: Rhipicephalus microplus; assembly: GCF_013339725.1. Lineage (NCBI taxonomy): Eukaryota > Metazoa > Arthropoda > Arachnida > Ixodida > Ixodidae > Rhipicephalus > Rhipicephalus microplus. The sequence continues at coordinate 68,001 of NW_023611829.1, read as the reverse complement.
TGGTTTTGCTTGAATGCACGCTCCTCAAATGGTGGAGTATAGTTGCCGTCAGTAGGTAGGGACTGCACGTAGCTCCGATTGGCAATCTCGTCATTTTCCGCTCTTGAATATCCTTCTTCGAGAAATGCAGTGCTTTCTTCTCTCTAAACAAGAGGAACCTAGAGACATCTCTGTCTTTGTCAGATATTTAAATTTTAAGGAATGCCTTTTCAATGTCCACAAGAACAGCTATACGGTGAATTTTGAAACTAATACTTTCACGTGATACTGGTACAGGTTTTCACTATTTGCAGACATTAATTCAATGAAAAGCACCTTTTTGCGTGAGAAGAAGCGGCTAAACGATCCGGACCTTTGTGGTGAGTGCGTGCTCTCGGATCACTTCTCTATGCGGCATATGATAAACTTTTGATGAATCCAGGGGTGGCCCGTCAGCAACTTCTGCATGTCCCGCTCGTAGGCACTCCCGTATGGTTGTGTCCTACGTCTCTAAGAGTTTTTGCTTATTCGACAGTCGGGAGAGAAATTTCTAAAGCCTTGTCATAGCCACTTGCTTGTTGTCCGAGGGCTCCACGTCTTCCTTCCAGGGCAGCTTCACCTCGTACCTTGCGCTCCTAAAGCAGATGGCCTGTTCAAATTGCTGGAATACTGGACTGAGCTTGCTCTGACTGTCGACGGCGTCTGTTATTCCTACGCTCTCGAGTTCCCAAAATGAACGAAGAAATTTGTCCCTCTCCTGTAGACTGGTTTCAATACGTAGACTATAATCTGTGAGTTTGTAACGTCCGATGTCATGCTGATGTTTTCTTGAAACAGCCACTCCAGCTTCTAGTTCATAGCAATTAGCGTGTCATTACCTGCGCATCGAGTGACTTCTCCTGTCATCACCGTCCACATTTGGTCGGAACCGATGAAAACACTGATGCCTTCTTCCCCGACAACGGATCCGAATAGTAGTTAATCAGCGATGTTTTTTCCAGCTCTCTGTATTTCCGCGATGAATGCTGGATTTGTTGTACTTGCTTCGATATCTTGGCATATGTGCGGAATTTCCATTGCTTTCAAGGTAACTTCAGTGTGTGAAAACTGACTCTGCAATCGAAGCTGCACAATGCCTCCTTTGCGCTGCTCGACTTGACTTGCTTGAGAAAGTGTTGAGCGCAATGATGGTGGACCTCACACATGACACCTTCAGCTGCTTTGATAGCCTCTCCGTGACGAATGTTCACTGACTTCCTCCATCTATGACACGTCTGACATACTGAAATATACCATGTATTACGGCCCAAGCCCGAAACATCTGAAGAAGCACTCTTGTCGATAAACTCTCGAGAGTGTGTCGATTCTTTCCTAGAGATTCACATACAGTCGTGTTGGTGCTTGGCTTACTTGCCGGTATTCTGGTATTTGTCCTGCCAGTTTCTCGTGTCTTGTGGGTAAATTTATGCAGATCACACACGATTGTGGCATGAGGCCCTTGGCAGGTAGAGCACGTAAACGTGCGCCTGCAAACACACGCCCTGTGGCCTTTCGTCATGCATCGAAAACACCTCAATTCTCCTGATAGAATGCGCTTATTTTTTGGTAGCGGGAGATCCAACGAGCATTCTGCCGTGGAATGTTGGCTCAATTAGCAGAACACACAGTTCTCAAGTACCTTCTTTGTGTTGTTATGGAGAACTGAGGACCTGGGATTTGAGCTACGAGACTGTCGTGATTTGTTCTGCGCATTCTCATTATGACTGTCTTTTCCACGATGGTTAGCAAACTCGCTCTTCTCTAAGCTCTCCACTTCGCTAGATAAAAAACTTGACAGGCGTTCCAGCTCCGTGTTAGAGGCTTCATTACTGCTGTAGGTCACCGCCCGATTGGCGCATGACCAATGGTACTGTACAACGAGATCCTGTGGCAAAACCCGCAGCAATATGTCGCACAGTAATGCCGAAAAGAACGTCTTGCTCACCCCAAGGGTCTCCAGTTCTCTGATGTTTATGATGAATGGTCGTACAGCTTACGAAGAGCCGTCGGGTCACTTGAAGCCTGGAGAAGTACTCCTGCTTGAGTCTCGTTCTGTCACCGAGGTGTTTCTTGAGCATGTCGATGGCTTCCTCGTAGCAACCTTCTGTGGTTGGCAGGTCCACAATAGCTGAAGCTACGTTGCCTCTTAGGAAGAACCTCAGGCAGTTCAACTTGTCCGTTGCCATCAGGTTTCCATTCCAGTGAATCATCTGGTCCAATTCTTCCCAAGAGTCATTCCACTGGCACAGGTCACCAGCAAGTTGGGCGATGGTAAGCTTGAGAAGCTTGGCACCAGAAGCTCCAGTGGTACTCGCTACAGATGAAGTCTGAAGCTTCGGTGCTGATGACGTGGCCGCAACAATACGGTTGCGCTTGCTAAGAAGCTCACTCATGACGCTGTTAGCGTTGTCTTTGTATTCAAGGATGGTGCCGTCCTATTCCTCAAACTCTTCATGTGGCATATGACTCTCTTAACTCCCTGTTGATTTCGTTCAGCTCATTGTTGTTCGCCTGCAAACGTCCGTACATGGCGATAAAGTGATCGATGGTGGCTCTCGCGTCGCCGAGAAGAGCTCTTGTCTCGTTCATAACCTTGGTGTTGAGAGATCTTCTCGACTTCAGCTTCGGTTTCAGCCTCTCCATAGTGTTCAGTTCACTCATACCCTTCTGTAGTCTTCCGTGGTCCCTCGTAGCAGTTCCCGGGTTTCAGCACCAAAATGTTTGAAATGGCATATGGTCCACTGGCAAGAAGCGAAGCTTAAACATTACGAACGACATTTATTTTCAGCTGTTTTGGTCGATTCCTGGCTGCTGGTGTCCATGAACTCGAACTTACTCGTGCAATGAGGCACTTATTCTTCCTCGGTTTGACCTGGCACTGCGCTTGATTAAACAGATGGATAGATACGCTCAGTCGCCGAAGTTTGCTAAGAAATGCTTCGCATTTAGATCATTCAGAAATAATAGCTGTTAAGAAAAAGCTGATTGCTTGTTTGTCAGTACATTGCTTTGCTATTGGCTGTTAAGAAGTTACAAGCGCATGCAGGTTAAATCAATGAAACTTTTTCGTCATATATTGGCAACGCCACTTAAGAGGAGTGTGCCTCCCTACCGATTCTATTGGCTGTCCTTGGCTGTATCTGTAGTTACACTTTCTTATATGTCAGGCAACCTCCCGTTACTTCTCGCATCACGCACAGGGCATTTGATATTCTCAGCAAATACGGAGTGAACTAGACTCCAGGACTATCGAGACATACTGCAACCGGTAAGAACACTGCGACACAAACAGCGGGAAATAACGCAGAAAATGTAGATGTAGATACTAAATAATTGGCTGACTCCCACCCGGGAGGATCGGCCTAAAATCGCGGAGATAAAAAGAGAAAAACCACAGCGTACTCATGGAGTGAATTGCGATGAGTGAGGCGAAGCGTCCATCCGTCTGTCCTTCCCCTAGTTGTGGGGCACTGCTTAGTCAGAAACACTCTATTTTGGTTTGCGACACCCAGTTTTAAGTACACAGGTCTTTTTGCATTTCCCCTCTTACGATTCCACACTGCCGTGTTTGAGAGTCGAACACTCCTTTTCGAGCTAAGTCACCACCAGTGGGCTGCTGGTGGACAACAAAATAGCCGAAACACGAAGCGATAGCCGTCGCAACCAAATATCCGCACTGGTTTCACTCTCAGTTTCAGCAATCACGTACAGAAGAAACTTTGGCGAAATAATTTCTTTTCGTGGTTTTGTAGTGCAATAAGGTTGGGAAGGAAGACGTGTTCAAGGGAAGTGTCTGAACAAAAAGTCCATGTTAAGTATCATCAAGCCACCGGCGACGCCGTGTGACACCATGAGTAGCTGAAAAATAATAGAACAGGAGGTTGCTCTAGACAAGTAGCCTAGTCCTCAAGGCAGAAACTGCTGTGAAGTTGTCACTACCGCATGTCGATACGTAGGCTTTAGGGAAACGCCTTGGTCAGGGATTTATCAGGGCTGCAAGTCTCTATAGTCGTCTCAGTATATAGGCCTTGCGCAGATCACACTGAGTGCATGACCGCCAGAGAAATCTTTTTGAAAAAAATATCTTCAAGCTCCACTGAAAATTCTCTCTGGCTAGCAAAGTTACAATCTTCATTTTGTATCTAGGAAACTTCCATTGCTGTAATGTCACCTGTTGGCTGACATTTTACGCTGCTTCCTAAAGGCTCGCTTGACACCATTCACAGAAATTTTTGATTTGATTACATACACTGTGCAGTGGCTTTCAGAAGTGATCGCTCTTATCACCGATATGATAGCCCAGGTGTTGGTAAATGGTATTCCCACAATTCCTATACAACATCACAGGAATATAACATTTTTTCTGTTCCCACCACCACCGGACCACAACCGAGAGGCGAGTTTCATTAGCTCGTGCAATGCATAGACTAATTTTCTGTGGCGTAAATGCATGTGCGTGAGTACTTAGGTGGAATTTGAAAATGTTCGTGCGAGCTTCTGAGAAAGAGAAAAACGTTGACAAGAAGCTGAGCCAACGACAGGTGGCGACAGGCGGTACGTGCGGCATTGGCAGAAGGGGAAAAAAAGAAAGGTGCGTTGAGAACACGCAGAGAGTAGAGCGAGACTTAACTCAAGGATGCGCTGGACGAGGGCGCTGTTCTGGAAAGTTTCGTGGCCGTGCTTACAAAGGGCTTGGTGCTTTCCTGGTGGTTCGGACAGTGGATGCAAATGGGACACGCCGGACCAGGGCGCTGTCCGTGGAGCTTTTTCTGTCTGTTCCCTGGGGATCGAGTTCCGGTAGTGAAGGTTCCTGTGCGGGGTTTGTTAAGAAGCACGCCTCCGACGACGTTACGAAGGGCGCCACGAAATTTCACCGTTGCCACCACTGTTACGAAAGACGGCGACGCCAACAGGGTCACAAAGGCGCCACTGCTTCGAACTCCGATAGGAAGGTCACCAGCCGTTTGGTAGCGTAGGTTTCACAGCTCGCGACTGCTTCTGCGCAGAGCTGATAGACGGGCGGACGAGACGACGGTGAGTTAAACAAGGTTTATGTACAGCATATATACAGAGGCGTTAGAAATTCGGCACTGGGGCCGACAGTTTAGCGACTCGAAGAGCCGAGCTCTCTTCTCTGACACACAGGTCGACGGCTCGCAACGCGCCGCAGGGTTTTTTTATATGCACTGGGAGGATTCTTTGAGTAACCAAATTTCCAACCAGAAGAACCACTGGCCGTGAGGTCAGAATCCTCCAATGGGGTGGCTGCTGAGCCGCGTCATTCTCATCGAATCCGGAAACGCTGCGCTGCACCTGGTTGCACCCAAGGACTAGTGACGTCGCCCCGCATTGCGTCAGACTCGCCAGACAGGAAGGTGCCGATTGCTTGGACGGGCTCGCTGCACTTGCGCGACAGAAAGGCACCGCCGCGTGATGACGCCGTTGAGTTGTTCGCGTCGGGCGGGCTCGCTTGCTGGCCTTGACACAGATAGCCTTTTTCAGAGGCATGGACGTTCGGTGTGGACTCGCAGGCATAACAGGATACCAACACTGGGCGCGTCTCCTGCTACGTCGGCGTGCGGGATAAGAACGATAGGTGTCTGGTCGCCGCCGCCACCTGAGACGGTTGAAAGCCGTCTACAAACCCCCGGCCTGACGGAGGCCTTGTCTCCTGCTACGACCGCACGCTGGATGTTCGACCTATGTGCCTGAGCTCGCTACGGACATGAGTGATCGCCATGTGTGGACTGTCGCCTCCTCAGGGCGCTGATTCAACAAACTGTGAGTGATCGTGTAGCAATGTAGACTGGACAGAAGCCACTCGGACTTTAGGTAGCTTAAGTGTGTATTTATGTGCTTTGTGACAGTCAATCCAGCCCCTTGTTATAAATGTTGTTCGGTATCTACTCCTGCATCATCTCATATCGTTCATTTGGTTCACCACGCACGGGCAAACGGGACAAACCACCCCTGCCGTTACAATTCTCTGGCGTCCACGAGACAGTACTAAGCTCTTCCGTACATCTTTGAGCCTCACATGGGTTGTGTGTGGTGGACGACGATGGACAAGAAGAGAACGCTTGTTGAGATAGGAAAGGAAATAGGACTCCGTGGAGAAGCGTTGCTTGCCTGGGATAGCGCAGAGCAGAAGGACACGAGAGATCAGTGAGCTAAACAGTGCGAAGAAACAAAGGTAGCTGCACAGGAAGAACACGCGAGAGAATTAGCGCGTATGGAGGCAGAGCGGGCGCTCCTGGAAGCGGGAAGGCGTGTGTTAAAAGCAAAACAGGTGACTTCAAGAACCGCAAGTAGCGAGACCCGTAGTGGTCAAAGTTTGAGCATCCCCCATAAGAACGAATACTCTGTTTAACAAGAATAGGGATGCGCTAGACGCTTACATTCAATGGTTTTAGAGAGTAGCGCCTAGCCAAGGTTGGCCACAAGACAAGTGGGCCTTCTCTTTGAGTCTCCGCTTGACAGGAGAAGCACTGACGGCAGTGGGTCGCATGTCCGAGGAAGACGATATTGAGTACGGCAGGCTTAAGCAGACCCTGCTTCAGCGGTTCCGCTATATGGAAGAAGTCTACCGTGTAAAGTTTGCGATGGCAAGCCGAAAACAGTGAAACAGCTCGATAGAGTGCCGGCCGTCTTCTAGGCTACTTTGATTATTGGCAAGAACTAGCGAAGACGTCGAAGACATATGCAGCGCAACGAGAGAAGATCGTGTTGCAGCAGTTTCTACGTCGCTGTGACCAAAAGCTGGCGATTTTATCAAGGAAAGAGCATATTATTACCTCGACAAACTGTCCAGCCGACCGGTCCTTAGAAGCCCGAGGGATCAGTAATTTTGGTTAAGCCAAAAAAGCAAATTAAGAGAGGAGGAAGCTGCCTGGTAGTTTCAAAGCTGCTACCACGGCAGGAAGCAAAGCCTCTATGTTTTCTTTGCAGCACGCGGGAACATGAAGGTTCTGATTGTTGGAGGCTTCATGTTCTGTGCGTTGTTGAACAACGCACAGAAGAATCTCTGACCAGCACCACCTTGTAGGTCAAAATGTTATACTTGTTACACACTATACAGTGGCTACGAGGGACGAACGGGTGCCGCTACAAGGAGCTTAGCCTCTAGAAAATTGGCAGATCCCACGTAAAGTGGGAGTCGATCATATGCGAAGCACAAATGAGAAATGATGATATGCCACTTTGAAATCAGCTCAACGTTATGAGGTGGAGGTAAATGATGCCGTACATGACTTCCGTGTCATGATTATCACGATGAAGTGTGTCGTCTACCTTCGTTATCTGTTCACGTCATGTGATACCAAATTTAGCATATGTGGGGCTAGCGAAACGGCTGCAAGCACGCTATGAGCGTGATAAGTTGTCATTTTTTACATGACACGCGTGTCCAGATTATTATGTTTGCACCAGTCATATACTTCGTCATCTATCGACGTCACGTAACACCAAATTTGGTATATGTGGAGCTAGCGAAACGGCCGCGAGCGCATCATGAAGGGCCCAATATACCCCTATGTAGCGTTGACGCGCGCGCACGCTGGGCACATCGCCGCTAAGTTAGCAAAACGGGAGCCCTCCATAGTCTGACTTAAAGGGCCACTCACCAGGCCCCACACCGAATTTTATTTATACAGTGGAACTGATTGGGTGTCCTATGAGAAACATTTTGCCACAAAAACTTTTAGAATCGGTTCATCACGAGCGGAGAAAACAGGTTTTCTGAATCGGCATGAAACAACGATGAGAGAAGGCGAACTCGAAACCCTTGCCGCTCCTTCACATAGCCTTCGCAAGCCAAATTTCTTCCCCACCCTCTCCAGCACCTGACCATGAGGTGACGTGCGCATGACGTGCCCAAACAAGTCAAGCCCCCGAGCACGCGAGCAGCGTTGCTTTGTTGACCAGCGTTATTTTGTGGTCTTCTGCATGTCTCTGCAGGATGGTTCGGAAACACTATCTTGGACGCGGTAGAGTAGATGAGCACAATGAGTGCGCGAACGCGTAGGAGCGTTCCATGGCGGTCATCTGCTCCGCTGACCACGGGGACACGAACGCATGCGAAACGCTGGCACATTAGCCTCGCATCTCGTATCATTTCACGGGAAAAACTATAAAAGAAAAGCGCGCACAATTTTTCATTGCATCTCATTATTTATTTCATGTTTTATTAATCTCTTAAAGCAACAAATACATAAACTACGCATGTTGTGGTAAATAATATTTGGCATGTCACGTGGTATACTGTTGATAACGTCAGAGCAGACTCGTCTACGGAAAGGACCAACGTCACTGCTTTGCCGTGTACGTAGGGCCATTCCTACGCCTACGTCATGCCCTCATTCTCTACGCGTGTGCCGGCAGAGGGAAGGGGAACAGCTTTCATCTTGAAATTTGACCCGTTTCCGCGGCGCGAAGCGTTGCAAATTTTGGCAGACGAGATCATGAACGCCTCGTCTATGCATTGCGCTTGTCAGCTCAAAATTGTCAAACATGGTGAGTGGCTTATTAAGGCGCGAAGAGCGTCCATCGGTGCGACCCGACAGCAACTGGCGTGAAATGCGACATGCTGTACTTCGCGCCAATGTGTTACACAGACAACACTGCGGCTCGCAGGAGTCCCTCTCGAGCTTTCGAAGAGAGCGGATGTGCGTTTCTTGTTCTCGCATCTGTGAGAGACGCTCTCGAGTATCTTAAAACGCTCCCTCTTTCTTTCGCATAGGCTTTTTGCCAGTGCTTTAGCGCTTCCCTCCACCTTCCTGCCGCGCCCGATCGCCCCCGACATGGAGTACATGGTTGAAGAAACCACGATTTTGGCAGAAGAATGGTCGGACGGCTCTTCGCAGCCATCCCCCGGGTTTCGCGCCCAGGAGAAGCGACGCCTCGAGCTCCGCCAGGCAACGCCGCACCTGTACGGTGCCCAGCAAGCGACGCCCTCCAGGTAATGACCTGAAACCGCGCGCACCGCCCCTGGGAAGACATGTTCCACTACCTAGGATGCCGCCTGACGCAATCCACATTGTGGGACGGCCAAAAACTGCCGTCGACCTTACGAAGCTGCTGCCATGGCAACTGTATGAAGCCCTGCTGAAGGCCACGTCACTACCAGACCAGCCGCTTGCGTCCCGCGAGAAAGTGCGGGTTCATCCCACAAACACTTTGACCCTTAGTGTGCGGGAATCCATCAGAGCACAAGCCTACCTTCGCATCACGTCACTGAAGATCGGAGTCTGGATCATCGAACTTCACGATTACACCCCACCACCCTACGATGCATTTCGTGGCATCATGTTTAACGCCTACGACTGCTTTGCTGATGCAGCAATCTTGAAGATCTTGCAAGAGAGGAACCCAACTATGCCTGTCGTGGGTGACCGTCGCATGGGACAGACCAACCACGTACTTGTCATCATGCTCGGAGATTGCTTGCCACGATGGATCTTCTATCAGGGCGTCTATATTCGCCTCTACCACTTTTACGCAAGAGTAGAAGCATGCTTTATTTACCAAAGGTGGGTAATCTAACTGACGTTTACCCTCCTCCAAAACGCAACCACTCTGCGCGTTGTGGCGAGGAGCACCCGCCGATCCCACAGGGCCCCCAACCGACATGCCATGCCCGCTGCATCGTTTGTAAGGGCGGTCACACAACGAACAGTTCGAACTGCAAATACCATTTCGTTAAGAAGCCTTCCCGTCCGGCTACGCACCGGCGCAAGCACCCGACGAAGAGCCACAACCGGAGCAGCCATTAATCTTTCGTACCAATCACTCACCATCCCAAGAGTAGTCGTGAAGCATATGTGAAGCACTGCTATATGAAGCATAAGCTTAGGAAAAGTGACGTCTGGCGTGATCACGACTGGAGGCCTCTGCGTTTTCATTGTGGTGAAGCGGGTCATCAGTACAGATTCTGCCCTTACTGACAGGGTAAATTAAGAGGCTTCCCGTCCTATGCACCGTGCCCCCGAAACGGCGAACGACCAGCGGCGATTGAGGAGTACTGGTCCACGCGCCAGAACTCGCCACCTCTACGCCAACATCGGTCACGGTCACCATCGCCTATGCGCTACCGGTTATCCATCCCACTTGCACCTTCAAGGCAGCCTGGTTATCGCTCTCCAAGTACACTCCCGGAAAACTGAAGCAAGTGACCTGTAGAGGTGGGGCCGCTGATAACATCAGTAACGAAGATCCTCTAACTTGGTTTGAGGGTGACGACGGTGTATTTCCGGTAAATGGGTGCAGCAACGAAAGCGTTACTTCAGATTTGTGGCTGAGAATAGAAGGATGGGAGCTCAAGGCCTTAGTCGACACCAGTGCTGATTATTCAGTGACAAGTCACAAGATGGTGAAGAAGCTAAACAAAATTGTGACACAGTGCAGTGGATTGCGGATGCGCACGGCAGGTGGTCACATTATTACGCCCCTTGGCAGATGCACTGTAAGACTTGATATACGGAGCTTTATTTACGTTGCCAATCTCATTGTGCTACCATTCTGTTCAGAGGAACTTATTATAGGAATGAAGTTTTTGCGAGCTAATGGCGCCGTAATAACCTGCGTACGTCCAGCGTGTCGTTTTCGACCGAACGAGTTATACGTGTGGAGGAAACTGAGGAACGACGCCTAACTGCTTTACGAGTTGTTCATGATGACGTAACTGTGCCGCCACACTGCAGCATAATGGTGCTCGTAGAGAGTGACGCATTGTACAACCACGAAGGCAAAGCAGATACAAATGTGGGGCTCTTTTTGAACAAAGGTGTCTGTGTAGCTCGGGGTCTTGTTCACTTGACGAATGGCCGTGCAGATGTCCTACTCACAAATTTCTCCTATGAACTTCAACACATCGCTCAAAGCAGGTCTATTGCTTATATACACGACTGCGGTATGGCGTCCGAACTATGCAGCTTAATGGCGTCAACCACTCGACCAGTGGCCTGCAACATCGACACATCCATGACCGTTAATCAGAGCCTTCCGGACAGTCAAAAGAAACAGACTTACCCCTTGGTAAAAAAATTCTCTGTTCAACGAACAAAGAATTATAACGCAAGACGACACGAAGCCTATATGCCAGCATTCATACCGAGTCTTACTGAAAGAACGGGAAATTATCAAGAAGCAAGTGGAGGAGATGCTTTCGGATAATGTCATCCAGCCTTAGAATAGTCCATGGGCGTCCCCCGTAGTGCTCGTTAGGAAGAAAGACAACACACTTAGAGTCTGGGTCGACTACCAAAAACTGAACAGTGTAACTAAACGAGATGTCTACCCCTTGCCACGTATCGATGATACACTAGATCGGCTGCGATCCGCAAAGAGTTTCTCCTCCTTAGATCTGAAAAGCGGATATTGGCAAATAGATGTCGACGAGCGGGACCGTGAAAAAACGGTGTTAGTAACACTAGAAGGCCTCTACGAATTAAAAGCGCTTCCATTCGACCTCTGTTCCGCGCCAGCGACGTTCGAGCGAATGATGGACACTGTCCTCGCGGGATCGAAATGACAATCATGCCTAGTATATTTGGATAATGTGGTGGTATTCTCTGCAAGATTTGACAAACATAGAGCGTTTACGCATAGTATTGAAAGCCATCCTGTCAGTGAACTTGACAAACAAACCCGAAAAATGCCGCTTCGGCTTCGAAGAGCTGCGATTCCTTAGTCATGTCACTAGTTCTGACAGTGTTCGTCCTTATCCCGAAAAAAACAGCCGCTGTTCAGAGGTTCTCTACACCCAGAGACAAAAAGTCAGTGTGACGATTTCGTGGTTTATGTGCCTACTATAGGCGATTTGTGGAAAACTTCTCAAAGATTGCGGGACCTGTTACAAAACTAACAAAAGACGACGTGCCCTTCACACGGGAAGTGAACAACAGAAAGCTTTCGACCAATTAAGAAATAGACTACAGGGTTAAGCAATACTTTCCCAGTTAATAAGACAGCCGACACTTAAGTCCATACTGATGCCAGCAATGTCGGCCTCGGCGCAATCCTGGTGCAGTGGCAAAACAGTCAAGAGAAAGCGTTAGCATACGCCAGCCGCAAACTCTCAAAAGCTGAGGCAAACTACTCTGCAACTCAAAAAGAGTGCCTCGCAGTCAACTGGGCAATGAACGAATTTCGACCATACATTTACGGTAGGCCGTTCATATCTGTCAGTGACCACCATGCTCTATGCTGGCTGGCAAATCAAAGGATCCGTCAGGTCGACTAGCAAGATGGAGCCTTAGGCTCCAGGAGTATGGCATTACTGTCTTATACAAATCTGGAAGGAAACGCAGCGATGCCGACTGCCTGTCATGCTCTCCTGTCGATCCAAGTGTACCTGAAGAGGAAGACTTCCCGTTTCTAGGCGTTGTCGACGCATCCGAAATCGCTCAACAACAACGAGATGAACCGGATTTGCTAATGCCTATACAACACCGGCAGGGTCTCGACGTTCAAGTCCCAAGCATGCTCTCCAGAGGGTTCTCCACGTTCTGCCTTCGAGGAAGTGTCCTATACGGGAGGAACTTCGAACCTAATGGCGAAACGTTTTTATTAGTCGTGCCCACAGCCTTGTGAGAGGAAATTCTGCATGCATGCCACGACGAGCCAACGTCTGGACTCATGGGTGTGAGCCGAGCATTCGCCAGGATTCACCTGAAATAATATTGGCCAAAGTTGCTCGCATCAGTGCAGCGCTATGTGAAAACTTGCCATCAATGTCAATGGCGCAAAACTCCACCCGTAAAACAAGCCGGCCTTCTCCAGCCAATAGAGCCTACGGATGCCCCATTCCAACAAGCAGGCATGGACTTCCAAATACTTTTCTCGACATCGTGCGCAGGCAAGAAACGGATAGTCGTAGTGACAGACTATCTGACCCATTAGACTGAGACTGACACTGTGTACAGTGCGACAGCTGCCTATGTCGCCAAGTTCTTTGTGAACAACATAGCGCTTAGACATGCGCCTCCGTACACTTGGGAATACGGACGCGCACGCGCATGCGCCGTACTCCTAAGAGGGAGTACGCACGCGCATGCGCCTAAAACGCGCATGCGTCAAAGCAACGCAGCGCGCTGCGCGCCTACCAGTATATGGCAGGACCGGTGCCTGGCGTGGCAACGCCAGCGTGAAGCGACGAAATGAACACCGGCGAACACGCGCGCCGCGTCACGTCGAAATGTAGTGGCGCGTAAACTGTGGCATGTAGTCATGTTCTCACATGACACGCATCTCAATATTATCAAGTTTGCACCAGTCACATACCTTCGTCCTCAATTGGCGTCACGTATTACCTAATTTGGCACATTTGAAGCTAGTGAAAAGGCCGCGAGCGCACCATGAGCATGGCATGTATTCATGTTGCTACATGACACACATATTGTGATAATCATGTTTGCACAAGTCACATACCTTCATCATCCATTCACGTACTGTAATACCAAATTTGGCATATGGGACGCTAGCGAAAGGCCCAAAGCGCATAATGAGCATACTATTTAGTGATGTTGTTACATGACACGCATGTCTTGGTTTTTATTTTAGAGTCTTTCGCTTGTGTACGGCATGCAGTCATGACATAGCACACCAGTTTTGCAACATTTCATGAGAACGAAACCACCGCTAGAGGAGCAAGATCATGAAAAGTAAATAATGACTTTCTTGACATACTTGTCATGATTTTTATGGTATGACGAGTCAAATATATTCTTCACACATTCATGTTATGACACACCAAGTTTGGTATTGATACCATTATTGAAACGGCCAGGGGAGCTAAAAGTCGCAGGCGGATAGATAGATAGATAGAAAAATAGATAAATAGACTGGTATATATATATATATATATATATATATATATATATATATATATATATATATATATATAATAAATAGATAGATAGATTGATAGATACGCTCAATGTAAACAAATTTCACTACGAAATGTTTCGCGCTTTATATGCGCCACCGCAGAAACAGCTAGACAGACTTCGAGAAATAGATTGGCCAAGATTGCAAACCAGAACCTTTTCCGATTCAGTACACCTGAACAGAGTAAATTTCATACAATATCCGCAACCAAGCTGTACCGCCTGTGAGCACGAACACGCACTAATGGCATATTTTCTACGAAAATGCACGCAGGTCACAGTAATATAAAAAAAGAGGACATTATAGAACTGCTCACCGCGGTTGTCTACTGGTTAAGGTACTCGGCTGCTGACCCGCAGGTCGCGGGATGCAATCCTGGCTTCGGCGGCTGCATTTCCGAAGGAGGCGGAAATGTTGTAGGCCCGTGTGCTCAGATTTGGGTGCACGTTAAAGAACCCGTTAAAGAATCGAGTAACGTCGCCGTCGGCACTTGCTCGCGTCGGAGCAAAAAGCGAGCCAGCGTATACAGCAGAAACGCACATGCAACTTCAGTGCCAAGCTGTACTCAAATGAAAGTGGTGACTCCCGCGAAGTATTTATTTCGGTATTTTCTTCCAGAATACTGAAAGTAAAACTTGTCGAAAGGTTCATTTTCGAAATTTGAGCATCGACTTAGTCATGGGAACCTGTTCACCCAATTACTTCTCAAAGTGCTTGTCATACGTGAAGCGACTAGCGAGTTGAAATAAAAATTGACATTTTCTTGCGCAGGAAGAGCTGGAAGCACTTTCAGGACGCCTACGAAAAACTCTTCAATGATGGACGCCATAGAATATATTCTCTGTGCCGTCCTAGTCGTGTCAAACTTTTCATTCGGACTGTACTTCTCCTTCCGCAAGTACCGACAGGATGCATCTGAATCTGTGGTGCTCTAAGTGTTCCTCGGAAGCCGCAAACTCTTGACACTTCCTCTGGCTGTATCAATTGTAGCATCGACGATTTCACCAATAGGAGTCGTCGCCTTACCTGCTCACTTCTACGCGTATGGCTGGCACCTAATCTGGTGGATTTTATCACCGTTGCTTGCTTTACCACAGGCTATGCGCGTGTTTGTGCCTGTGCTCTACAGCCTCGATGTGACGTCAATATTTCAAGTAAGTGACTGCTTGGTGTTACCACGAGAAAGTGCTGACACATCACTTTCTCGGCCATAATTGTTATTTTAGAAGGAAAATATGAACTTACAGATTGAGAAAGAAGCGAGGTGCTGCCACATATTGTAATTGTCAATTGATGGACGAATAAATTTGAATGAATTTTGGCAATCGATTTAAACTCTGTCACATGGTGGCATAATTTCATTCGCAGCGAATAACATTCGTAATGATTGTCACTGAAATCTTGCGTTTTGGGTCTAAGCGGCCATGCACAATGACATTCGCAAATGATGGTAAGGTTTATCTGCAGGCTGCTTATACCTACAAGTTTGCAATTTTTTTACAAATTTGTCTGACTACTTCAAAATTTACTGAGACGCAATAGAACAGCATCAGTAGAAATAAACATCCTCTTACACATCCAAAACAAGACTAGCTTAAAGCCGCTCACAACTTGCAGGTGGCTATATTTTTTGATCGTGAAAAATGATGATCTGTGCAACTCCTCCTCTTTTTTAACAATGCCAGCCTGATGCGCCCGGTCCGGCTGTTAACCACCCTCTTCTCCAGCCATTTCCCGCTCTCTCCCGTGGCCTAGCCTCTGGTTGTGTTTTGCGGTCATGGAGAAGAGTGGCCTTCATGCAGCACCTCATGACGGAAACATTATGAAGTAATTTTTTGTGCATTTGTGTACAGATCCGTTGGGCGGCACCTTGCATTCTTCGTGTTCACAATATTGGCAGTCACGCTGGCTCTGTAATTATACGGTGTTTCGAGATAGCGGGTCGCCGTTGGTGGTGCTATGCAGGCAACCAATGGGGAAGCGTCACGGCAACGTTTCTGCAGGCGCTGCGACACAGTGGCTGCATTGTATCGATCCAGAAAGAATCAGCATGATAGAGCTAATCTGACAGACGTATGATATTGGTGTGGGGTGAACACATCTATCCGATCTTCGGGGAAAAGCGCTCGGACGCACGTGTAACGCGAGCAGTGGGACCCTTCATACAGCGCTGCATTACGAGCACTCCCTTAATTTGGGTGGACTGACAGCTCCCATTGACAAGCGCGCCTTTGCATTAGAATTGAAATAAAGGAGTTAGGGACCAGTGCACACAAAGGTTCGTTGCTCTCCAGATGTTGTGAATGAATAATCAGAACCGAGTGAAGCGCCTCAACCTTGCCATTGAAAAAACATCACCGACAATGCGGGATTTGGAGCTGCGGCTGTACATGCTGATTTGTTTACGTAAAGGCTTAGGCTTCATCGGCATTTAAGAGATAACTATCGTGCTTCGGAAGAAAAGATAATGCGTTTGAAAATATTCTTTCCAACTGGTGTCCCGCACTTGCGTGTGTATTCTGCTATTAGCGAGTCTAACGCGGCAACGCTGCGCCAAACAGCAGAGATCGTTTTTAAATATGACCGACAGGAGGCACGAAATAACGCCGTGAAGTCACAGTCTTGGAAAGAAAATAAGGCTGCATAAGTTCTTCTGCTATCACGTTGTACGTTAAAAGATTACCGAAAAGTCAAGAACCAATAATAAATTTCTGAACATCGCTTACACTTGCTTTAAGGCATCAATTTGATAATCTCTAGTCAAGCGCCTGTTGACGAGATTACACAAGTCACGCTTCTATGAGTTCGGTGTACATATTCAACGGGCGAATGTCATTAGGTATGAATGTCACTCACTGTGCCAATGTAGCAGCCACAAAGATGGCATTGACACCTAATGTCACTTGGTGCGAATGACATTACAGGGGCCGCGTAACAGCGGTATAAGAATATGCTCTCGTGATAGCGCTTTTTCCCTTCTGTCACGCAGTCCTTATCCCAAAAATTCTTATTCACAATGAGTGTATAAGCCATTGCTGTAGCTTTTGTGCCTCTCGGCAAAGGCTTTTCAGTATACTATAAGTAGAGCTCCACGTTTTTGGAGCAATCCAAGAAAATTCACTCAACACCCGCCGATAAACATTTTGACAATTTGAATTTCTCTGATGAAAACCGACTTTAGTTTGGCATTTTTAACGTTCACAGGGCGTTTCTAAACCTGAAATACATGAATCGAAAGGAGCGCACCAACATCAGTGGCAGTGGCATCGTAAAGTGTGCTCGCTCCTATTACAACAGGCTTTAAAGTTGTAGTACGAACAATGTAGGCGTTGTGTATTGAAGTATTTGTACTTGTTTGTATACATGGTTGAGTTTGATTTAAGTTTAGGTTTATGCCTGGAAGGTTTGTGCCGTTTAACCTTCTAGACATTTAAAACACACTTCCCGCCGTGGTGTTCTAGTGGCTAAGATACTCGGCTGCTGGCCTGCAGGTCGTGGGATCGAATTCCGGCTGCGGCAGCTGCATGTTCAGTGGAGGCGAAAATGCTGTAGGCCCGTTTGCTCAGATTTGGGTGCACGTTGAAAAACCCCATGTGCTCAAAATTTCTGGAGGCCTCGACTTCGGCGTCTTTCATAATCATGTGGTGGTTTCGGAACGCTAAACCCCACATATCTATGAACCGACCTAAACCCCCTTACTAGAATTGCATAATATGGGAGTGAAATATTGTTGCAACGGGGCGTGTTGATTCAAAAACGAATGCTGAAGTGTAATGGCGCCGACACCAATCTGCTTCCAAAACAGACCATCTCGTTCTCCTCTTCATTCCTTCAAACGTTTTTCCTTCAGCGTAACACTCCCCTTTTTCCGGACGAAGCCCCCTGAATGAGCATCACTCACGAGGATGAAAGCGCTTTAGGCAGGCAACGTGAACATTCTACGTCTGCCTAGAACGGTAGCCGCGAGATACGAGACGAGCGATCGAACATGTCACATCACGAAACAACCGGTGTAATGGGCCAGGAAATTTCGGTACAGGCCACGCTTGCGAAAGGGTATCCACAGTCATCCTTTTTCTTCTTTTTCGTATGACACGTTCTTGTGCCGTGAATCATAGGCGAACTTGGAGCGATCTTGAGATGCCAACGTGCGGAGCTGAGCTAGGCGATGTGCTTCTTCTGCGCGGTAGAGAGTTTGGGCAACGGAAGACTCCCCATGAGTATGGAAATGCAGAATGGTGTAAAGAAAGTGGCGGGGTGGTCTGACATAAAGAAGATGTGATGAACTGTAGCCAGAGGTTCCGCGAATTGCCGTAGTATAGGCAAAGATGATAAAAGGCAAGATGTCATCCCAGTTCTTGTGCCTGGAGTGAACGTACATCGCAAGCATTTTGGTAAATGTTCTGGTGGTGCGCTCGACAAGACCATTTGTCTGCGGTTTATAGAGTCGAGTGGCGAAAATGGCAAGCACAGAGACGCAAAACTTCTTCTACAACATCAGCTACAAATTGTCGACCACGATCTTTCAAAATAATCCGAGGTGTTTCATGGCGTAACACCACAAAAGAGAGGAGGAACCTCAATACATCGATGGCCATGGCTGTTGGTAGCGCTTTGGTTTTCACATAACGGGTCATGCGCTCGACGCAGACTATAATTCAACGGTTGTTGTTCAACGAGCGCGGAAACGGACCGAGAAGACCGACTTCATCCATTAATGAAAATTATTATGGGAATGAGCATGACGTTAAGAGGTGGAGGAGACCAACTAGGGTAGTACTTGGTCGTTTGAATTGCTGGCATTAATCACAATTGGCTACATACGTTTCTGTATTGTGTCACATGGAAGGCTAGTAGAATCAAGCCAGGAGGCAGTGGTACGTTTTGGTGAACCCTAGGTGCCCCGTCGATGCATCGTCGGGCATGGCATAGAATACGTGCGTTCTCGTATTCTCATGACCACTAAAAAAGGCGGGTACCATCAGCCGCATATTTTTTTTGTAAAGCAAGCTATCTCGGACGATAAAGCCATGTCTACCCATCGATTGAGCGGCTGAGTCAAAGAGGTCACCCAAGTTGCGGTCGTTGCGCTCTTCTTCCCGGAAGGTGGCGAGGTCGCGAAAAGCAGCGTCGTCGATAGCAGCTAGAAAATTGTCAAAATTGTCCGCGTGACATGAAGTGGTTGGTAGGGGAAGCCTCGAGAGACAGTCGGCGTCTGCATTATGGCCGCCACTCTTGTAGCATATTGTAAAGTAGAATTCTTGAAAACTTAGCGCCCATCGCGCGAGGCGATCAGAAGGGTCACGGAGACCAACCAACCAACATAGTGAATGGTGGTCAGTCATGATCATGAAGTGCCACCCGTTCAGATATGGAGGCAACTTATGCACAGCAAAAACCGCAGCGAGGCACTCTTTTTCATTAACGGTGTAATTTTTTCTCAGCCATGCTTAACGAACGACTGGCGTAGGTAATGGGATGTTCGGCGTTATCGATGCGCTAGATGAGCACGGCACCGAGACCGATGCGTACATCTGTCGTTGTAGATGGGTCGAAACCGCGCAGTATGGGTCAAGACGTGAGAAGGCGTTTAGGTTCACGAAGCAAAGAATCGCGCTCCGCTGTCCAGATTAAGTCCTTATTTTTGCAAAGCAGTGAAGCCGATGGGTAGACAGTATCACCAAACTTGGGCACGAATCGGTAGAAGTATGAACAGAGACGCAGAAATTTCCTTAGTTCGCGTTGTGCCCACGGTTGTTTGAAACAGCTTACTACAGCAACGTTCTAAGGGTCTGGGCGCCCACCATGTTTCTTTACGAGATGACCAAATAAATATAAGTGCTTCTCGTAGACCGAAGTGACATTTTTTGGAGTTCAGGGTAACGGGAGCTTGTTCAAGGCATGTTAAAACAACGTCAAGTTGATGGTTGTGTTACACAAAAGTGCTTGAAAACTAACGATGTCATCGAGGTAACGTAAGCGAATCTACTACTTAAGACCACGCAGTATCATGCCCACAAGCCTTTAAAATGTCGCAGGGGCACTGCACAAACCAAACGGCATGACATTGAAATAAAACAAGCCTTCTAGTGTGACAAAAGCGGTTTTCTCTTTATCAACAAAATGCATAGGTACTTGCCAATAGCCCGATTGAAGGCCTACAGATGAGAAGTAAGATGCCGAATTAAGACAGTCGTTAACGTCGTCTATACAGGGAAGCGGCACACATCCTTTTTCGTCACCAATTTCAGACGCGGGTAGTCGACGCAAAAACCTTCAGGACCCGTCTTTTTCCTACACAAGGATGACCGGTGCATCCCAGGGGCTAGAAGAGTTTCGGTTGACGCCCTTAGTCAATATGTCTTCCATTTGTTTGGCAGTCACCTTGCGATTCGATGCAGACACACGGTATTGTTTCTGTCTTATGGAATGCTGTGGCGAGCCCGCGTATTGGGAACGCGAAATTTGGTAGCGTACTGGGTGAAATCTAAGAATGAAGCATGTCTGCCAAAGATGCTGACCATGCTTGATGCTTATCAGTGGGTAGTGTCTTGTTAATCATGTTCAAAAATGGCGAAGAGTTTTCAGGGACACAAGCCCGAGTCTCATGCGTACGAGATAGGTTCAAGGCGTTATTGCTTAAGGCGTCGATATAAAGGCTTGTATCCGCTTCAAACGAGGCAAGTCGCATACCGCTTGGAAGCACGACAGAGTGGTTAGATAAATTGGACATCCACAGTGTACTTGTGCCACTGGCCGCAGAGCAAATACAGCGAGTCAGGAACACATCATTCTTTGCAACGATTATTGGCATTGGCTCAACAATAGCGTCAAATACATCGTTGTCGGCACTAGAAACAGTAACCTGAACGCTGGATAACAAACGGGGCAGTACAATGGAATCTTCACAGGCAGTGAGGGTGTGCGAACAAGTAGCAGGTTGGTCGGCAACAAAAGGAGAGACAAAAAGCTCGCTGGTACCGCAATCAGGAGTGGCACCGCACTGTTGCAGAAAATTTAGGCCCAGAATCACATTATGCATTGATTTAGCGAGCACTCTGAATTCGGCATGATAGACGTTATTAGAGATATAGAGTTTCCGAGTATACACACCAAGAGGTCGTAGCGATTCTCCTTTCACAGCAAGAAATGTGCCCGCATCATCTCACTTGAACATCGCCTTACGGCCTAATGGGATTTTGAAATCCACGCTGTTAACGGAGACGCTTGCTACCGTGTCCACTGAAGCTATCGTCGTAACAGTGTCCACAGAAACACAAATATTGTTATGACGCATGGTCACGGGTGGAGTTGTAGCGATGCGTAACTAAAGATGACTGGCAACCTGACGTCCATCGGTCGGTCACGCCGCCTAATTTTTTGGCGGTGGTGAAGTCGGAATTCGTTGATGAGATGGGGATCTTCGGTAGCGTGAAGGTGGTGGCTTCAAGCTCCGCACAGACGCCGATGAGTCACTGCGGTGATTCGCCCGCTGGCTCGGCCTGTTGTCAATGTCTGAGGGTCAAGGTGTCTAGCCAACAAGCTGATTGCTGCACCCATAGAAAGTGCGAGGTCGTCAACAGGACGATGCTGCCGTGCGACGGCGATCGAGGCAGAATCGGGTGACATGACCACGGATGCCACAAAGAAAGCATACGGGACGTTCGCGAAGTATGCCGATGTCAGCAGAAGGTTGATTAGCCCAGCCGTTTTATGCCTGATAACCGGTAGGTGGTCTTCGGGCATAGTCGTGATACAACGGCTGGTACTGACGCTTAGTTTGGCTTGGCCCTCGAGGTCGAGGCGTATAGTTGTAGGCATCAAGGGAGGTGGCGTTGATAGCCGTCACGCTGAAGTCGCAGGAAAGAAAGAGCTCTCGGCCATTAGGTGGCGGCCGAGAAGCCATCTCACGTCGGTCGAGCTCTTCGCGGACTGCTGGGCGAATCATGGATGCGAGATCTGATGGAGCTGGGTGCACGTAGACGCTGGCGACATTAGTGACGTGGGGCAGGTGGCCAAACTTTCGTGTAATTCACCGGGCTTTCAGCGCTTCACACGTACGGCAGTGCTTGATGACGTCACACACACGTTCCAATCTTTCTTTTACGATGAGGAACTGGTAAACATCCTCCGCGATCCCTTTTAGAAGATGACCAACCTTGTCCTCTTCGGTGATCCAGGGGCCCAGTGCGTTGCACAACTTGAGCAACTCCTCGATATACATCGTGCAGGTTTCGCCGGGAATTTTCGCTCGTTGCATATAAGTTTGCTCGGTATGCTTCTTCTTCGCTTCTGAATCCCCGAAGCGCATCTTAATTTCATCGACGAACTTCCGCCACGTCGTCAGGCTTTCTTTATGGTTTTCAAACTATACGGATGCGGTTCCTTTGAGAAAGAGTCCCTCATTGTTGAAGTCACCGGTAGTATCCCAGCCTTTAAACCGAGTCGCCCGTTGGTAGGAGCTGAGCCATGCGTCATTTTTCGCAGCTTGTCCAACGAAGGAGGGGTCTGGATGTAGGGCTGCCACAGATTGCGGGATGCAGGTGGTGAGACGCCATCGCAGGTGGAAGACCAGCAAGTCGTTGGCTTCGGCGAAGCTCCACGTATTGTGCCTGAGCAGTCGATGAGTCGTCGTTCATCGGCGGTGCCGTTATCGTACCCAGCACCTGTCACCAAAAACCTGCCACGATGGGGCGCGTTTATTAAGAACGAACGGCGAAGAGTAGTTGCGCCGACATCAAGCTGATCATGATGATGATAATGATGATAATTATAGCCTAAACTAATGGTTATCCTTCCAAAAGAGGCCACTTTATTCTCCTCTTGCTTCCTTTACGTGTTGCCGCTTCAGCGTAACAGTATTGTTTCACCTAAGATTTCAGGGTGTTTATTTAGGTGTTTTGTTGTAGATAACGGTGATGAGAGAGGCAGGTCGTTGACGTCACGACCATGTAACGAAATGCTCGGAAAAGGAGTGTAAGGAGAAAGAACGCCGCAGAAGCGAAACCATTGCGATTATACTAAACTTTTGAGGTGTCGGCGCATTGCGGATTTTTCGGGTGTTTCCGTGTGCTTCTAAACTACAGCTGCGTCGGTATGCTGGTCTGGTAGTGTTTGTACTTTCCGACAACTGCAGCGCAGTATTTTGGTATTACAGTAGTACAGGAAGCTGAAGTAGTTGTTATTGCGCTGTAAAATAGTGAGAAAAACGCGCGTAATAATATTGTTGTGTCCTCGTGCTGTTTGCTCTATTTTACAATGTTTCGAAATTAGCCTCCTTCTTGGTACCTGTGTTCACACGGAGACGACTGAAAATAGCGTAAGAAACAGGCACACAAGAAGAGGACACACTACACAGGCACTAACTTGCAACATATAGTTTATTACCACCGCACGTTTGCCTAAATCACCAGAAGAATAACATTACATGGCATGTATAATGCTGACAAAACAATATATTTTTTAGAAAATACAGTTTGTTATCACTGAGCATAAGCGACAGAGTGCTGGCGCACTTGGACCTCAGTGATCCGACAGCCTCAGCCTGAATAGTTCCTCTATTAAGCTTGTCCAATACTCCCTTGTTAACTCTGCATGCATTGAATATCGGTGCGCAGCCACAAGATTAACAACGAATGGCCAGCCACCTCCCTTCCCCCCCTGGATATTTTTTGACGTCATTACAATGTTCTCTTATTCTATCAATAGGCAACGGCCTTTATGTACAATATACTCTTTCCCACAAGAAACCGGGTTACGATGAATAACGCAAGTGATGCAGGGAACAAAAACAGTTTGATGCTTCTTATTACAATCTTGGAGTTTTCCGTCGCGGTCATGAAGGCTGCAAAGGCTAGTCAACTTCTTGGGAGTTGAAAAGACAACCCTAACTTCAGAGCACTTAACTAATTTTTTAGGCTGTTCCAATAGCCCCGCCGTGGTGGTCTAGTGACTAAGGTACTCGGCTGCTGACCCGCAGGTCGCGGGTTCATATCCCGGCTGCGGCGGCTGCGTTTCCAATGGAGGCGGAAACGTTGTAGGCCCGTGTGCTCAGATTTGGGTGCACGTTAAAGAACCCCAGGTGGTCGAAATTTCCGGAGCCCTCCACTATGGCGTCTCTCATAATCATATAGTGGTTTTGGGACGTTAAACCACACATATCAATCATTAGGCTGTTGCGATAGCTTGACATGATATGGTATTACAGCAAGGGGCATCCGTTTCTTGGCTGGCCACTCATTTTAAATCCTGCGGCTGCGCGCACCGACATTCAATGCATGCACAGTTATGAAGACAATGTTTGACAAAATTTTAGAAAGATCATTGAGACTGAAGCTATGGCATCACTTGGGTCTAAGTGCACCAGTACTCCCTCGCTTATGCTCAGTGATAAGGAATGGTACTTTAAAAAATTAATGTTTTGTACACATCATACATGTCATGTGATGTTATTCTTCTGCTAGCATAGGTAAGAGTGCGGTGGCAATAAACATTATGTTGGAAGTTAACGCCTGTGTCGTGTGTCCTCTTCTTGTGTCCTCGTCTCTTAGCGCTACTTTCAGCAGTCATAATGCACCAACAAGCCAAATTTTGGACAGTACTATATTTACAAGATCCCGCGAAAATTGTTTAAATTTTACCTGACTTGTATGTTGACCCCGTTAAGAGCTTAGGTGAAACATAAAAAAGCTTTCTAGTTCGTCAACTTGCTGTAGCACCCGATGTCACCTCATGCACGGTGAAGCTATGTACAAGGATTAGAAAATGATCACCTCTCCGTATTTCCGCATCAAAAAAAGCTTAATAGGGGTGAGTTTGTTCATAGGGGCCGTATTATAATTGTAATATAGCTATACAGCTTGAATAGTTCTACTCGTGGAGGAATGTTGGGGATCTGTCATGTAAAACACTCAAACTGTCCATCGTACTTTTCAAAATGTTACCGCGTGTGTCTCAGCGATAACTGCTCTAAATAATATTGTTACGTAAGGTGAGGTAACTTAAGGAGGTTTTTAATGGGTACTGAGATTGGGAACTTTTATGTGCATGAAAGTGGCTACATTAAGACATCAGAACTATCAGTTTTAGGGATATCTACTAACTATTCCACTGAAATACGATTGAAGGTTGCAGATATGGAGTTATCACTGTTACGCACACCTTATCAAGGTATACTTTATATGCATATTATTCCAGAAAGCCAGAATTGCTTGAGTGAATTTCATGAGATGGTGTATTCTTTCTGACGCACTAGTGACCTCTGTAGCTTCACGTCGACAAGACTACTTGTATATTGATGATTCTAGAGGGAAAAACCATCCTTCATTCGAGACCCTTATACGCAAAGCATTGGAAAGTTACATTCAACTAGCATTATGTGAACCTACGCTTTCTTGGAGGACTGTTGGCATTCAACTGGAAAGATGTACAGTGGTTAATGACATGCTGCTTGCTATAGGTATGACCCGGATTGTTGGCGCAGTACTGCTTACAGAAACAATGCGGCTTTTTCTTCTGCTATTTCAATTGATGTCGTCCGAGAAGAGAGGATTGCTTTAGTGCGGCTAAAATCGTAGGCATACTTTGTTGTCACTGATGTACTAGTGTGTTCTTAATGACGTATTTTTTCTAAATGTTGCTCAGAAGTACGTGAAGGTTCGCTCCAATAACTTGTGCAAACATTAAAGCTTGTGGGTCTGTCATATTCTACCTTATGTCCTCTAGGCGCTGGCAGCTTTGTAGCATGAGCAGTAGCACTATACCTCTCAATCCTTCTTTTGTTTTTCGATTGTACTTTTTGTGGCCATCTTAATGCGTCTTTGATGCGGGGGTGGCAGTGGTGGTGGCGTCTCTTGAGGTGGATGATTCCGTACTCGACGAGCCATCTGAGAATTTGGAGAGACTTGGTTGCGGCGTCCTTAATTCCATGAGTCAGTCTATGTCTTCGTAATTGTGTGGGTAGCCCTGTTTTACGGGTAGCTTAGTGCGAGGAAGTGTGAATATCCACACAGCTCACGTACTTAGGCTGAATAACAGATTTGCAATCTTCGACACGATGTTCTGAGCAGTATCTTGCACCGGCGTGTGCTTACGTAACTTTTCGCCATGTGTCCGATTCGCTAGCAATTATAGCACCGAAGTACTGGACCAAGTGCTGGACCTTCATTGGATGGCACGGGAATCCTAAGTAAATTAGTCCTGTATTTGGGTGGCCATCTCGGAATGTAACTATTACTGAGTGAAGTGGATGCGACGTAAATAGCTTATCTTCCTTTTCATCGTCCATCTTCATCTTTCAAGTACTCTAATAGTTGTTCGTCCGAATACTTCAGTGACACATGTCTATTTTCCCCAACATTTCACGTGTATAGTTCTGGGATAAAAGACATGATAGGCCATATATATTCAATAGCGTCCGAAGGTGTATTTCTGCTGCTAAGAAAATAAAACTGATGCCGAAAGTGGAATTTCCCATTGTCTTGAATGAATGCACTTTTTCGTTAACAGCGAAAACATTTTGGCTGACTCTCAATTGGGGTTCACTTTCAAAAACCTAGCACCTTAACTGGTTCAACCAATTCAACCAAAACGTCCTCTGCTCACTTTTTGTCAAACGCCACCAATGTCAACGGTACAGCGCCACGCATGTCGTCTTCGTTGCTCGAGACCAGAGTTGAAGTTTTACCTTCCAAGTCGTGTTCGTTTAAACAGGGCTTCTAGCTGTTTGTTTCATTGTAGCCAATTGCTCCAGAACTTGTCGATGCTGTTTCATGCTTGTGAACAAGTAAACGCGTGGGTTTTACAATGTTTTGTCGCATCTGTAAGCTTCTAGATATTTAAGTTAACCACGTTAACGAGCTCATTTCGCAAAACGTTCGGCTCAGCTCTCGCTAGTTTTCAGTAGAAACTCATCTTGTCTCTGGCCGAAAAATCTTGAAAAATGCAAATTATTAAATTGTAAAGCTATTCGGGTGCAAGTGACAAGCAGGCCTTCTACAACAGTGACGAGATTTGTTGAAACTGTCTTGGGAACAAACACTAAAGTGAAATCCCAGTGATACGATCATGGCTCGTATGAATTTCGGTGTGTTACAAACGTGTCTGCGATCCCGGCGAAGGCCTGCTAACCTGACATATACTAGAGTAAGGTTGTTGCGAACTAATTCTTCCCCCAAGATGCTTGAAACGAGCCTGCGCTAGTTCACAGCTACGAACAGGTGTTGTTCCTTAGTGATGTCTAATCGGCAACACGTCTAGTACAATAGGAATGCACAGGTGACATAGTTCACTCCCGTATACTACATTTATTGGCTGGTATAGCAATCCTGATGCGGCGATGGCGTAGTGGTAAGAGCATCCGCCTCGCATGCAAGAGGTCCGTGGCTCAAATCCCGGTACCGCGCAGTTCCCAACCGGACTAAAAAAAATCCGTGTGTGGATGGAACTGCATTAAGAGGCCTGGGGTGTGGCCTCACCGGCAAAACACTGCCGTGAACGCACTCCCTCACCAAAGAAGGATTGGCCACCCTGGTGCAGTATCTGGCCACTACCTCCCACATGCTTACGTCAAATAACTCACGGCCCTCAGTCCCCAGCAGTTGCGAAGCAACTGACCATGGCGGTGGTCAGATCTGCAACGCAGCAGAGGGTGCTAAGAATCTCTGGGTCCGGACAGGCCACCATTGGAACCTGAACTTGGCAACGTTTAACGCTAGAACCTTATCTAGTGAGGGAAGTCTAGCTGTACTATTAGAGGAGCTAGAGGGTGTTAAATGGGATATAATAGGGCTCAGTGAGGTTAGGAGGACAGATGAGGCCTATACGGTGCTACCGAATGGGCACGTCCTTTGCTACAGGGGCTTGGCAGACAGAAGAGAACTGGGAGTGGGGTTCCTAATT
This sequence comes from Rhipicephalus microplus, assembly GCF_013339725.1. Classification (NCBI taxonomy): domain Eukaryota; kingdom Metazoa; phylum Arthropoda; class Arachnida; order Ixodida; family Ixodidae; genus Rhipicephalus; species Rhipicephalus microplus. The sequence goes on along the minus strand of NW_023611829.1, from coordinate 40,200 downwards.
CACAGAAAAATATCTGGCAACATAGAGGAATACCATAGCATTAATGAAAGGGTGGTAGGTATCGTAATTAAACTAAATAAAAGATACAAGATGAAGGTAGTACAGGCTTACGCGCCTACATCCAGCCTTGATGACGCTTCAGTTGAAAGCTTCTATGAAGAGGTGGAATCGGCAATGATTAAGGTAAAAACACAGTATACTATAGTGATGGGCGACTTTAATGCAAAGGTAGGGAAGAAGCAGGCTGGAGACCAGGCAGTAGGAGATTATGGCATCGGTACTAGAAACGCCAGAGGAGAGCTACTAGTAGAATTCGCAGAACGCAATAATTTACGGATTTTGAATACCTTCAACCGAAAACGAGAAAACAGCAAGTGGACATGGAGGATCCCTAATGGTGAAAATAAGAACGAAATAGACTTTATAATGAGTGCACACCCTGGAATCGTGCAGGTTGTGGAAGTGATTGGCAAGGTACGATGCAGTGACCATAGAATGGTACGGTCTCCAATTCGCCTAGACTTGAAGAAGGAACGACAGAAACTGATACGCAAGAAGCCAATCAATCAGCTAGCACTGAGAGGGAAAGTACAGGAATTCAGAGTGTCACTGCAGAACAGGTACTTGGCTCTTAGTGAGGAAACCAACCTTAGCGTAGATACAATGAATGATAATCTGACGAGTATCATTACGGAGTGTGCAGTGGAAGTTGGAGGCAGGGCAAGCTTTTCCAGGAAATGAAGAACCTAATTAAGAAGCGTCAAATCATGAAAGTGTCAAGTAAAACAGACAAAATAGAACTGGCAGAGCTTTCGAAGTTGATGAATAGACGTAAGGTATGCGATGTAAGAAGGTGTAACATGGAGAGAATTGAACACGCTTTGAAAAACGGAGGAAGTGTCAAAGCATTGAAGAGGAAACTTGGGATAGGCAAAAGTCGGATGTATGCACTAAGGGACAAAGAAGGCAAAATAACTACCAATATGGATAGGATAGTTAAAATAGCGGAGGAGTTTTACAGAGATCTATACAATAGCCGAGACAACCACGACCTTAATACTATAAGAACTAGCAGTAACCCAGATTACACCCCACCAGTAATGATAGAAGAAGTCAGAAAAGCTTTGGAAAGCATGCAAAGGGGCAAAGCTGCTGGTGAGAATCAGGTAACATCAGATCTGCTGAAAGATGGAGGACAGATTGTGTTAGAAAAACTAGCCACCCTGTTTACGTGGTGTCTCCTGACGGGAAGAGTACCAGAGTCTTAGAAGAACGCTCACATCATCTTAATACATAAGAAAAGAGACGACAAGGACTTGAAGAATTACAGGCCGATCAGCTTGCTCTCTGTAGTATACAAGCTATTTCAAAGGTAATTGCTAACAGAGTAAAGAAAACATTAGAATTCAATCAACCAAAGAAACAAGCAGGATTTCGAACAGGCTACTCAACAATTGACCACATTCATACTATCAATCAGGTAATAGAGAAACGCTCAGAGTATAACCAACCACTATACATAGCCTTCATAGATTACTAGAAGGCGTTTGATTCAGTAGAAATATTAGCCGTCATGCAAACACTGCGGAATCAGGGTGTAGATGAAGTATATATAAACATTCTGGAAGAAATCTACAGTGGATCAACTGCTACCACAGTGCTTCATAAAGAAAGCAACAGAATACCAATCAAGAAGGGTGTAAGGCAGGGGGACACAATTTCCCCAATGCTATTTACCGCGTACTTACAGGAGGTTTTCAGAAGCCTAGAATGGGAACAGTTAGGGATAAGAGTCAATGGAAAATACCTTAGTAACCTGCGCTTCACCGATGACATGCATTGCTGAGTAACTCGGGGGACGAATTGCAACTCATGATTACGGAGTTAGACAAGGAGAGCAGAAAGGTGGGTCTTAAAATTAATCTTCAGAAAACGAAAGTAATGTACAACAACCTCGGCAAGGAGCAGCGCTTCGAGATAGGTAATAGTGCACTAGAAGTTGTAAAAGACTATGTCTACTTACGGCAGGTAATAACCGCAGAGCCTAACCACGAGATTGAAGTAACTAGAAGAATAAGAATGGGGTGGAGCACATTCGGCAAGGACTCTCAAATTATGACAGGTAGATTGCCACTATCCCTCAAGGGGAAGGTGTATAACAGCTGTATCTTGCCGGTACTTAGCTACGGAGCAGAAACCTGGAGACTTACAAAGAGGGTTCAGCTTAAATTGAGGACGACGCAGCGAGCAATGGAAAGAAAAATGGTAGGTGTAACCTTAAGAGACAAGAAGACAGCAGAGTGGATTAGGGAGCAAACGGGGTTTAAGGATATCATAGCTGAAATCAAGAAGAAGAAATGGACATGGGCAGGGCATGTAGCGCGTAGACAGGATAGCCGCTGGTCATTAAGGGTAACTGACTGGATTCCCAGAGAAGGGAAGCGGGTTAGGGGGCGACAGAAGGTTAGGTGGGCAGATGAGATTAAGACGTTTGCGGGTATAAATTGGCAGCAGCAAGCACAGGACCGGGTTAACTGGCGGAACATGGGAGAGGCCTTTGCCCTGCAGTGGACGTAGTCAGGCTGATGATGATGATGATAATAGCAATCCTAGAATGACGCTGGCACAGGTATTATTTTGTATTATTACTTATTCGGCATCCACAGTGCCAGAGGCACTACAATGCTGAAGCGGTTCACAGTAAGTTTCGACGGTTACAAATTTGTCATACATAAAGCGTGGACATTGGTAATAATAACAATAGCAACGGCAAATGGACAACATATGTCATTGAAGGCAGTATACAATAACTGTAAAAAAGACACAAACACACACACACACACGCTTCCAGGTTACGTCACTTCAACAGGAGTAGAAATGACCGGTTTGATAGCGGAGTATTGTTGCGTTGGCACCACACTTTTAGGCGTCGCGTCCCGCGCCTCAGCAAAGAGTTACTCTGCAGCCACTCTTTCATCACAGAACTGGAAATCGCTTAGCAAAAATAAGATAGCAATATGAGTTTACCAAAGACTTGGAACTTGTTCAGACAATTAATCAATCCAACTCAGTCGAAGACTACCAAAAGACGCTACCTCACCTAAGTCCAAGATGTATACTTACAATAAACCTCCACCGATCTCCTTGAAGAACTTCAGAATCAGTACTTCCCAACATACCACGTCGTATTGCATTACCGCTATACAGGTCCTCCGAATGAGCTCCTGGACCAACCAAGCACAGTATCTGCAGTTTAAGGCGAAGTACAGAAAATACGCACTTCCTGAGCCCATTTACGGACGGTATTCACAACAAAGCACTCTGTAATCTCGATGACCAATCAATGGCCGCCCTTACTGAATACTTTAATGAGTGCTGGCAAAGAGGCATCCTTCCACCACAAAGAAAGAGGGCAAGGTTGTCTTTATACCCATACCTGGAACACCTCTCCTTACGTCCAGCCTAATGCCCATATTTCTCACATAGTTTGGCGGAAAGCTCATGGAGCATCTACACAAAACAAGGTTTTGCCAGTACCAAAAAGGCAGGAATCCCTTGTCTACTTGCATCTTTGGATTTCGACCTGGGCTTTCCACGCAGGACGTTTTTTTGCAACTGAAACATCGCATTCTCGACTCTCAAACCTGCGGTATCAGAGCTATCTCAGGAGTAGATCTCACACAGACATTTGACAACGTTACACACTCAGATATTCAGATAGCATTTCAATCCTGCGAGTCGGCTAAAAGACGCACAACTACGTCCGATGCTTCCTCAGCTACCACAGAGCAACACTTACTTTTGACGATTACAGCCTGCCAGGCATCACGCTTGGCGCACGTAGTAGGCCTATTTTGTTTAACATATAGCTTCTTCATCTGCCCAAACAGATGGGCCAAATAACTAAGAGCCACTTCAGCTTCTACGCTGGTGACATCAGCGTCTAGGCAAACCAAGGCAATGGTGCCGAAATAGAAAAAACACTTACAATTGGCACTAATCATCATTGTTACAAATGTTCGGGAACGTGGCTTTACCTGCTCCCTTTCCAAATCGGAGCTCTTTTTTTACCGACCGATGCAACATACTTCAGCCATTCGCCCTATTTGTCTCACGCTAAATACCCATCTCAACCCACTTTTCTCGAAAATTCGGGGGCTAGGGGTACTTTTCGGCTCACATGGCGCACACGAAAAAGTCGTGTGCGCCAGAAGAATGTTAGATTTCGCTCTTTTTCACTTACTCCTATATTATTGTACACTAAAATGGGGAAACACGACATTACAAAACTTACAGCAAATAGTATTCGTCCAAAAAAAAAAACGTTGCGTGCAATAGAAAACTGCTCGTATCTGGAACACACAGACTCTTGAATAAAAAAAAACATAAAATCATAAGGATTCATGACATATACAAGCATAAAATACTAAGAACATAAAAAACGCTAAATTAGGGAGAAAAGAACGATTTGAAGCAATTGTGAATCTTCGAGCAAATAAAATTTTCTGCCTTCTCAGGTATCCACATTCATATAACGTTCCTTCCATGCGCACTCATTAGCGAGAAGAAAAACTTGATCATATACTTGCATTCACCCTAAAAGAAATATACCAAAAAATGTTCATGTTCAAAAATTGTACTAGTAAATGATTACTGGACATATTTTTGTAATATATGTCTTTATAAGAATGTACGGAGAAACCTATGCTTCCTTAGTAGTTTTTAGTAGTAGTTGCCTTAGCAGTAGTTTTTTTCCCTTGTACGTTAAGCAGCAGTGTGTAACATTCATGTTTTGTCTAGTATATACAGTTCTTTTTGTTAATTTGTTTTGCAGATTGTTTTTTTGTTTTTTCGTTACAACATTGTGGAAAGTATTTTTTGATACCGATATGTTTCGTACTGTCACTGCTGCTAAAAGAAGAACCAGAGTGCAGTTAAGCTGCACAAGTGCAGCTTTTCGTCTAATCTCCTAATTTCGAACAAAAATTACCCTTTATTAGCCTTTGGGCAACGCGAAATAAAAAAAAGTCATCAGGACTCTTCGAACACACGCTCAGCAGATCCCGGTTGACTCGTCGCGATAGCGAACCGTCAGGCTGGCCTATGCGAGTGAAACACGCTTCGTGTCACCCAGGCTTACAACATAAGCTGCACCACGTAAGCTTTCCCTTACCGACCTCTCCGACAGAAGGAGGGAGACCGGGTTACCGTGCCTCCACGACACTGCACGAAAACAGCCCAATGCTTTTCTCCAAGTAAATCCAATGATAGACTCTTCAAACATCGTGTACATAGTACATTTGAGGAACTAGCCGAGGCCATCTTTACGGCACGCACAAAAATGTCATCTGTTTATGTCAGTGGCTTGCCGTACTATTCTGTCGCAATTGATATTTACTCATGTTACACACTCATTCGAGGGGGTCACTCTTTCTTTTAACGACCACTCTCTCCTAAACATATTCCCCATTCCGAAGATCATGCATCCTGCGCGAGACGAGAAATCCATAAAGACAAGAACTCAAGTCTTCCAGAGACAATATTGTGAAGACCAGGATGTGGTTTAGGTGGACGCGGAAAATATGCGACAGATTTCTGCATGGCCCTTGCGGTAGCTGACAATCAGCTTCTAACTTCGTGCTTCAATGTGACCAATTCCTCGAGAAAGGCAGAATAGGCAGCTATCGCGCTAGGTCTCACACCCGCCACAACAATCATAAAAGACTCAAAATCAGCTATTCTGAACTATTCGAATGGCTCGATATCCCGGCTGCTGAACGGTTACTACGCTTCTGGCTGCCTCAGCGTTGCACAACCCTCGTCTAGACGCTAGCATACGCAGGCCTTTTTTGTCGACGAGGATGCTCAATCAATAGCCAAGGTCTGACATTTTGGGCTAGAGAAACGGAGTTCTCTCAGAAGGTCGAGGAGCGCTTGCACTCTTTTCGTGATATTCTTTCGTACTGCCGGGATCATTGAAGAATATCGGCACCTTCAGCTTCACGCTAAACATAGCGCAGGCCGCACATTGGCGACACCTACAAACTCGAGCTGTGGTACCCAGACCGATTTCCCTCTTCATTCAAGCTCTGCGGCAAACCGCGTATTTACTACACATCCTCCTCAATGTCCTACCCTCCCACACCGCCCATTTCCGGCAGCGTCAGTGTCATACTGGGAGACCATCGTGACTAGCACTTCTGCTTTAGATGACCGCCGGATCACCTCATGCGCTATGAAGACGATTGCGCTTCAAGGACTTTGCTTAGTAACGGTGCCAAGTCAACGTGAAGAGGTTGCTCAGCCCTCGCGCTCTACAGCAGCAATAAATGTTTCTACCACCACTAGGTGTTGCTAGCACTGTCACAGAAGACGTGGTAATCACGCGAAAGAGCTGGCACGCGCGTTGTGAGAGTGTCAGCGGTGCGTCCCTGCCTTCGTGATTCTGTGCGTGAGTATTGGAGTGCTTATTGTACCTTCAAATTTACATCACCGATGGCTTCAATATCGCACGTCCTTTTTTTGCTTTTCCATGCGGGCTCTTTTGCTCCAGGCAGTATAGCGTCATGTAATGCTCAACACATGCCTTCCACTTCGTTATAAGTCATGTCCTTGCAAGCAGGCCCCCTAAGAAATATGATTCTCACTTGCGGCATGGGTCTGTCGTAAGGTCCTATGAAAGGTGGATGAAAACGCCAAGAGACGTAGCGGGCAGTCTGAGTGGAAGAGTTAGTTGATTGATTTGTGGGGTTTAACGTCCCAAAACCACTATTTGACTATGAGAGACGCCGTAGTGGAGGGCTCTGGAAATTTCGACCACCTGGGGTTCTTTAACGTGCACCCAAATTTGAGTACACGGGCCTACAACATTTCCGCCTCCAGCGGAAATGCAGCTGCCGCAGCCGGGAATCGAACCCGCGACCTGCGGGTCAGCAGCCGAGTACCTTAGCCACTAGACCACCGCGGCGGGGCGTCGAAGAGCTAGTCTTCGTAGCGTATACGCACACCTGAGAAGTGACTGATTTGCACTGCAAACTCCAGAATTTGAAGCAAACTTGTGCAGGCTCAGCAGTAAATCTACTGAAAAGGATCCCGTACACCACCTTGGTAAGAAACTAACAGAAACCAAAAAAGTGGTTCTCAAACTTTCTGGCGTGAATCTATCACGAGCAAAGTGTTCAAGTTAGTTTTGCCGCAGTACTCTCATGCCATTCAAAAAACGGCAGTAAGGTTAAGAAGGGGTGACTAGTGGTCACGAGACTGAACTAATTTGGATCAATTATTATAGAGGCACGTACAAACCATGTAATGGCGAGCACAAGTATGATCGACTGATGACAATAACTATATTGCGGTCCTGCTATATGCGCTCTGGCACACAGTGACCAACTCCCACGTCGGAGCTGCCAGGTCAAGTCTGTCAGCCACTTCGCAAGCTGCGGGAAAGCAAGCTGGTCAGCCAGGAGTGGGATGTGGATGGCCTACTTAGACCTGGCCATGGAGAAATCTTGGCATAAACAATAATGGCGAAACATTAGTGACAATAAATCAGGGCTTCTCATAACGTCGCTGTGGGCCTGAGAGAAACAATAAACCAAAACTTATAGTAATTCTTTTGTTTCGCCTACTAACTATCCTTGTGTTCTGGTTATGCAAATTTGCGATGATGAACGGACGGACGAAAAACTTTACTAAGAAAGTACCTGCAAGTTTGCTGGCCTGGACTCAGACCACTTGGACATTATGTGCGGTGAGGCGTACGCTTTCCAGCATTATCTGGGCTCGCTGGATAGCCCACAGTTGGTCGTGCAGATATGCACTGTAGCCATCGCTGGTCGAGAACGTTCTACCCTAGATTGTCCTCTTGGTATATTACCGTGAGCTGCATCGCCATAAGCTAAGCTGCCATAAGCTGCCACGTGCTTAAAGTGGTAACGATTCACGTGAGTGTATTTATTGTCGGGAATTCACTCTCTTTAGGTATAGCGGATTTTGAAAGGTTCTGGTTCACATTCTTCGCCAATGTGTTTCCTGAGTTTTGTCTAGCAGTTCGTGTGACGGGAAGTGTCGTTGTCGTTGTTGCTTATACTGAGTCAGTATGGGGTGGCACGGGGCCAGTCGATCGGCCTCTGTCGTCTGTATCACATATTCGTTGTTGGCTCAGTCATACGAACAGTTTTCGTGACCTCGCAAGATTCGTATCACCGGGTTTACTATTTGATTGTCATATAGTAGAAAGAGCTTCCTTAAAACAACATATATGCCGTGGCAGAAGCGTAAAATCGCACCAGGTGTCATGAGATGTGGATGTGTGTGTGGGTAGAGGTTAAAATTTTGACGACGCGTAGCTTCTTGTGTTGCCCTACGAACGCGCAGGGTCTCTTTCCTGGTTCGCGAAAAATAGTTATGGCTTAATGGGTACTTAACAACTGTTCTTGCAGTAGACATTGAACAATATTTTGAAATGCGCACAGCTCATTTCCTGATGGCATAAGTGAGGCATGCAGCAAGAGCGAAATCCAGGCTATCAATCGCGACGGCGATGTAGTCAAACCTTGATTACGCTATCGTGACCACTTCTTGAAGGCGAAGCTCAAATGTCCTCCGATGTTTAGCTGTTTCGACGAGAGTAGGGCTGATGGCGGTAGTTATAGAGCCCAGAATGAGAGCGTATTAGCCAAGTATTCGTTAATGAACTTCGGGCTTATAAGCTGGCTGACCCACGAACTTTTCACCAAACGTGTTGTTAGCACGCCGAGGAAGAACTTTATGTCAGAGGAAAAGTCAAAGAAAGGAAAATGAAGTAACTGATGCACAAAGCTAGTGAACGAACAGAACCACGAATTGTTCCCAGAACTCAAGCTTAGGAACCTTAGCTTTGAAAACTCACTCTAATAAATAATCGTCTTTTCAACTGTGGGTATCTAGCGAAATACCATAATATACCGTTTCATAAAAACACCGGCGTGCTTGGTATGACCCTTCCCAGAAAAGCGTTGCCCTCTTCACTTTATTTGTGACAGCGCCGTCTGAAAATCTGCCGAAGTCAGGTTTAAGGATACATTTCTCACACACTCGCAAGTTCCAGTCATACCGCTCTTGAATGCCCAATAGCAGTACTTGCTGTTAGGCAATTTGGCCCATGTCTGAATTCGATAGACAACTTTGCGTCAAAATGACGAACACACTGAAAACATAGAAACACATACACGCGATGGGCGCTAACATGCAATCGTTTATTCCTTGAGGAATACAGTATATTTTTAATCCACTTATTGCCAACGCACGCACAACGTGCTCACACCATCGTCAACCTAATCACAGCGGATGAGACATCTTGCATTGCGCACTTCCTAATTCAACCGGTTGACTGAAATCTCCCTTACGCAATTATTACTTCGTTTCCGTATGAAAAACGCCTCCACTATTTCTCGTGCTACTATGTTCTTTAGATACGAAACCACTTTATACTCGGGGAATTCTCTGATCTGCTGCGTCTGCATCCATACTGCAGAAGCACAAAAATCCCTCCTCTCCTCTCTTGAGCGTGACGAGATAGGGTAGAAGAGGTGGCGCGAGCGCTGCGCCTCCGTTTCGTTGTTCCTTTCCCGTTTCTCTCTCTCTGCCACAGCTGTGCACTCGTATGTAATGCGGCGCGCTCGCACCCCCGTTGGGCTCTTCTTCGCAACAGCGCTATGGACGCTCGCGAAACTGAACCTTCGAATTTCGAAGCAGCGAGGGTACGAAAGCGTGCGTTCGCTGTGGTTAAGAAATTGTCTTTCTGTGCAATGGTGTGCGAAATGCAATGAACAACGTCAGTGTTGGCACTATAGTTGCAGCTCAAGTGCCACCGCCCGGAGCAGAGGAAGGCTCGCAAAGTCTACCACACTCTCCACCGTCTCAAAATCGTATAACAGAAACGGAAACTCGATGCGCACCCCCCACAATGTTTTCGCACCACACCATGGTTCCCCTTAAATGGAGATGATGCTTAGCCTTTTCGGAAGATCCGAATAACGCGTAACGCGTGGCACGCATCTGTACGTCAAAAGGGCGCCTAAATATGCACTGTCTTTTTTTGTTACAGCGAGAGCATGTTCTCTCACTTGATCATTGGTGCTGCACCCCACGTGGCTGAGATATCGCATTCCGTACGATAGGAATATTTAAAAAACACCTTCAGTGGCAGATTTTGTAGTACTTTTCTATATAAAGTTACACACAAACTTAACAAGGTGGCTGGTCGGCATGTGTATCACTGGTGCGCGCAACCCTAAATACACTGGTGAAGTTGTACCCTTGCAATACAGGAAGCCATGCTAAACTGCAGAAACCCAGGAAAAAGAAAAATGACCAGCCGTCACAAAAGAACGACTATTTTTTCACCCTATATAAGTTCGTTTCAACCTCCAAGTGTTATACCTATAGCAGCGTATCCAGAAAGCTGGTATTTCTTATCTTAAGACTCGTAAAATTTCAATTACTAAACGGTAGGCAGGGCTGAAATCATGTTTTGTGCAATTTTTGCCTTTAACTTTGAATCTCTTATTCATACGGAGTGACCTGAGGTTATGTTCTAGTAACAGTGCGACAATTTCAGGAAGAGACAAAAAAAAAAAGGGACAGGAAAGAGCACTGGCTGTCAACTCAATTTTTTGAAGGTGCTACGACTGCTTTAATACAGAGTACAAAAAACAGTGTTTATGAATGGCGATACATGTGTGACGATGATAATGTAATCTTAACTGAGAAAATAATACTCTCTTTCGGAAAAGATAAGTGAGGGTGTACTGATGCATAGGTCTTAGACTTTTTTGAGGAAAAAATGCTTCTAAAATCTCTCTTTCATTTTACGTTCTTACTATTTTCAAAAACCGTGTTTTATGAAACATGGGACTGCACTTGAATTCTTTACAGTTTTTTGTCAACACTGTCTTTGTACTCTGTATAAAATTAGTCGTAGCACCTTCAGTAAAATTCAGTTGACACTCAGCGCTATTTCCTGTCTTTTCTTTTGTCTTTTCTTGAAGTTGTCGCGTGTTACTAGAACGTAACCACGATGAACCAACTCGCCCAAATTAAGCTGTTTTTACCCGAGGTTACTTCGGAACTGTTATTGAGTTCGTAATTACAAATGTACCATTTCTGAGACTATATTGTTCTTGTTCACAGTATATCCGACTACGCTTCAACAGCACCATATCTATCACTGCGTGCGCAATTTACATCCTTTTAACGGTACGTATGATGAAGATCATTGTTACTACCATAGAGTATGATATCTTCTTGTGTTGCGCACAAGGAAGTATTCTATTAGTCTCCATTGCTGCGAGAACATGATAATCTACTTGGAGATGCTTTCAGCAAGCTGTGAAGCAGTCGTGCTTTTTTGTTTCAGCCATTGCTGAGGTCATCATTTCATTGTTCCTTATTTGAGGAAAAATGGGCTGTTTAAAAACAAAATTGACTGGCATGAAGTGAATGGCTACCCGTGTTTGCCAGAAGCGACACCGATGTTTGTCAATTCATGCCTTTAGTTAATCCCCAATCATTTGTGCACTTTGTCTAAGCGTTCCACGGCGGCCGTTCCCACTGCACTTCTTTCTTATAGCACCGTAACAGGCATAGAGGGCGTTTAACTTGCCTATAATAGAATTGTCATTGTTCCTGTTCAGGAAATAAAAGAAACAGTTGGTATGTTGGTTCCACAGATGTGGTGAAGCCTGCAGTGCAGACTGCTGATATGCTCACGAAATATTATCTACGCTGAATTCAGGAACGGCCGCTCTTGAATGTATGACACGAACGCCACTATTAAACGTATTGAGGAATGTGTGCAGTAAAAGTAACCTTATGCTATGATATTTCTTATGCCATAAAAACACAATGAAAAATTATTTACGGCAGCTAAGGTGTAGCGGCTCGAGCGGGGTGCCTTTCCTTTTCCTCTCCTTCGCTTTTTTTTACACCAAAAGCTGTTATGAGATCACAATGCGAGTTTCGCGCAACGCCGTAGTTGTCCGCCGCTGGTGTCCACAACCACATCGCGCAAGATTAGAAAAAAAAACCTAGTACCAATGACACAGGGGCGCTAGAACCCGGGTACGTTTGGTGCCAGCCCAGTATTATACCACTGAGTTATGCCGGTGCTTGGTACTAGAAGGCGAACTTGCCTGAAGCAGGCTTGATATCGGGAAAGCAATTGCATTAGTACGACTTATAAAGCGTTTTAGAACAGCGAAAGAACAAGCAGTCATCGCACAATGCAAATAGCGTAACCAGTGGGTCGTCCAATGCTCGGACATATTACAAAACCTTGTTTTTGTTCATCTATTAACTCTGGTGCTTACCCACTTCAGGCATAATTCCTCATCGTAGTCAAACAGGGCAAAACAATTGGCACGAAACTTCTCGCAGTAGTTTAGTGGATACCACGCTTCTTGGAATATTGATGAATTATACCATAGCTAATGTCAGCCTACTACCAAAAAGTTATTATTAATGCCCTAGTGGGTATCAAACAAGTGGTGATGATCTTTGATGTTTGGTGGGGCAAGGGCCATTTTATGGCCAAAGAATCAAACAAGTGTGCTTGCAATTGTTACCCAATGAGTGTTTAGAAAAAAAGCTTTCAACGGGCGCTCTTCTAGGTTTCGCTGTGACTCTGATGTGCCTTCCACGCAGGCCTGGCGTGTTATAAACTCATGCCTTGCTATAATATACATCGCTATTCTATTCTATGCGGTACCATTAACATTAAACAACCTTCTTTATGTCTAAATATTTAATAATAACATTTTGGCATGTCTAGTAAACTTATGTACACCTGTTGCTGCGCTTGCAACGAATTGACGGATCTATTTTTTTCCATGCGAACACAGGTAAATGCAAGGCAGAGCGCATGCTCTGGGCACGAACTAGTTGTCTTGTTGACCAAGGTGTTTTTAATGGTAATGAATAGAGCATGTTCATTCAGACGTGTCCACTCTATGTGCGGTGCTTTCTTTTACAGCAAAGTGTGGGTGCTATCTGCATATTCGCAGCTTCGTTGGTTCTCGAAAAAGGAATAGCAACACTCCGTTACTTACTCGGCTAGTTAAAGCACTGCCATCACACAAAAAAATAAACGTTTAAATATTCGTTCCACAGAAAGTACTAAAAAAAACTGTATGACAAAACTATCATTTGTTTCTCTTTCTTTAAGCCGCCCTGCCCAGCAAGCCAGACTTTATGACGAATCCGCCATAACGGGCATTCTGGTTATGGTGCTTCGACGGCTGACTTGAAAGCTGTCGGATCGAATGTCGGCCATGGCTGCCAGATCTAATCGAAAAGAATTTAGGTTTGCCTACGTCCACAGAATGAACTCCAGGAGGGCAAAAAACCTGCAGCCCTCCACTATGGCATTCCTCACAACCATATCGCAATTTTCGGGCGTTAAACTCTAAATATTGCCACAAATGCCACAAATACATGTGCCACAAATACATGTTATACTAACTCTCTGCATAGGGTAAGTCACACTAGATTTTGTGTCAACCTTGATCGTCATATTACGGAAGATTAACAGCCAATTTCAAAGCGATAGCTATGAGCCAAAATTCCCTCCCAAAATGTTTCTGAACAGCCTCCAGCCTTATATACCTGACACTTAAGGCTTGCTCAGACCCACACTCATCAAAGGTTCCGCCAGCTGCACTGACCCGGACTCAGACTCACTGTTCAATCTGAGTCTTGGCGAGTCTGAATGGCTCGAATCATGAGTGAGTTTGCGAACAATATATGCATGAAAAGTGTCGTGAAGCAGTAGTATAGAAAAAATTAGAAACGCTGCTGAGGTAATAAAAGATCCTTTTAAAGAAAGTAGTTCTAGTCTAGCCCTTGTCTGTGGAGTAGCTCACATATGGCGAAAAGAACAAAAAGGTAAATGAGTTTCCAAATTGCACGGTTTCTTTTTCTTGTTGGAAATATTTGGTTTATTTTTTATATCCTTAGTTTGAATTTGATAATTTCGAATAATTTATATTTTTTTATCTCTGTCGTTATTTTAAAAGATGTAAGTAAACAAAATAAAAGAAGGAAGGAAGAAAAATAGGAGGAAAAGAACGGCAGAGAGGTTAACCTGTCTATAGGCAGCCGGTTTGCTACCCTGTGCATTGAAGGGGGATGGGGGAGATGAAAGATAGAGAGGAAAGAGGGAAGAGAGAGAAACACAGCGCATTAAGCAGCACACGCGCACACAGTATTCCGTTAGAACTACCCGGCTCTTGGCCGATGCCCCAGCGTAGGTGTGTGTCACAGATGCCAGACTCGATTTTACTTTTATGTCAAGAGCAAACCTAGATGCAACCAAGCGCGATGGATGCACCTGTGAGTGCGTGCGCTCGCACGTGCTCGCGCCTCCATAGCAGCAGCACCGGCACTACTCAGTCGCGATGTACAATACAGTGAACAAAAAACAATGCACCAAAATCTTAGAGAAGGTAGCGCTTTTCGTCACAGAAATTTTGGTCAAAATGATTCTATCACTAAATATGACACCAGAACACCAAGGATAGTTAGCTAAGCGGTGAATAAGTAGGAGCGACTCAAGTGGCCATCTTGAGTAAAACGCGCTCCACAGAATGAACGTCATCTTCGAACATGCCCACCAAGCTCGTACACTTTTATTATTCTCGACCAGATGACAGCAGATGAATTCGTGTTTTATTGTACCAGATGGCTTTGCAAATGTTGCTGTTGCCGCACAGCGTTGACGCGAAAATTGACTGTGCATTCTATTGCACGTTGGGACTGACGAGTAGATATGGCGGTATATGTCTTATTAGCTGCTCAAATAAGCTTTTACCTAAAGGGAACTTGTGCTCGTCATCACATGTTGAAGAGTCGCGAGAAAAGAGCGCAGAAGCGATGTATGACTTCGAACGGTGAAGCGGTGTGCCACCGTCACCTTTGGTTTCGGTGAAAAATTTGAACTGCTAAAAGGCACATGTGCCAGCATATGGGTGGTACTTGTGCAACGGCAGGCAGAGCCTTTCCTTTCAGGCAGATTAGGGCGCTGGTGTATGTGACGATTGTATGTGATGGTTATGTTTGTATCTCTTCACTCTCCCGAATGTGACGCTGACTGGAAATGCAGCGCTTGCACTTTTCAAGATGTCGAAGCAGGTGGTGAGGTCACCGATTAATAATGAGATATATCATATTGTCAACTGGCGGCAACATCTATCACAACCTCAACGTACACTGTTATGAAACGAGAGTAGTTTGAAAGTCTTCCCACTTGACAGCCACAATTGTCACCTACCTGTCTCTCGTTTCTTTCTCTGAAACGGCGCGATCGCTACATTACTAACCAAAGTTCTCTGTCACCCTGATACCTGCACATCATTTCTGAAAGTGGAGTACCGCAAATCTTGCGCGAACGCATGGAAAGCGCGTTAAATAGTTGCTGATTATAGTTGTGAGGCAGAAGGGCACTACAAATATGCATTTAGTGTGTGACTATATTTGGGCAGCTAAAGTTTTCGATCTTGATGTTATCGAGAATCTACTCAAGCGTGCTGCACGTTCGCTGATCGTGGGCAATTGGCAACGCAGACAGTCCAAGATAATTATCGTCAGAAATTTAAATATAATATTTCGGCTTTTTTTTGCCCCAAAATGAAGGTATGACCATAAAAAAACGCCTTAGAGGAAGGCCGCGGAAATTTCGACCATGTCGTGTTTTTAACGGGCTCCTACATCACCCTATTGTGAGAAGTAAACCTGTCACGAATCAGCACTGTTGATGATCCTCGTGCGTGTTCACAGTAAATAAGTGCTTCAGAGGTGTTCAGTCAATCGCCTGCGTGTTTTTCGGCGTTCCGCTCAATTGTTTGGAGCGTATGTGAGTATCATAGAGTACCACATTAATGACAGACTTCTTGCGTATAATTAAGGCGCCTAATTTCATTCCTCCACGGCGGCAGCATTTCGGTGCGTTAATATTGTAGAGGCCCATCTTCTGTGCGACTTCAGTGCATGGTAAACAACGCCAGATGATTGAAATTACTGGAGTCCCCCTACGGCATCTCTCATATTCATATCCCGGGTTTCAGATGCTAAAACCTCAGATAGTATTAGTTTGCCTGAATTCAAAGCGAATATTCTATCAGGAAGTCAATAAAATTAACGAAAATAGAATATGAATCGGGACACTGCTATCTTCAGTGTGAACCACATTGCTTGGTTATCAATTTGAGCTAGGTTTGATTCTATTTGTTTTCCAGTGTTTCATATGTCACTACTTTGGTGCAACATCGCCATCGGATTGTCAGGAACTGTGTACACAGCACTGGTAAGATCTCTGCTGTCCTTTTTTGCTATCACATGCTTTTTTACATCTGTGTTGACCATTTTCTGAATAGCAGTGTAAGATAATGCATAATCTTGGAATAAAAAAAATGCGTGTGCATATTGGCTACTGATGTAACGGGTTCATCAAGAAGTGTGTATGAATGCCTTCAGTGTAAACGTAACCAAATACTTTTTCTTTTTCTTCACCTTTAACGTTACGTCTTATCTGACCTCAGGAACCTTAAGATGGCTAGGCCGACCTCGTCTTTCGCCAGCTCACTGGGCAGCCAAAGCCCTCTGGTACTTCTTAAGAATACGGGCCTACGCGAACGTCTATGTGTCAGCCCATGTACTGACAACTTTCTTGTCTCCTTTCCTTCTCTTTTGCTCTCTCTCTCTCTCTCATCTTTATACTCCGCTTTCTCATAGTCCCAGCACAAGGCAGCCAACCGGGCATGTGCGTGGTCAACTTCTTTGCCTTTTCTCTTGTTGTTTTTTCTATTCGTCCTTTTATAAAAATTAATCAATTAGCATTTTACCCAAGGCAGACACGTGGTTGGCTGATATAGATCAAGCCATTTCTGTGAAGGCCACATGACGGCATCTGCAATTTTTAAAATGCAGCCGCTGGAAACATTTGTGGCGTGGTGAAACTCAACCAATTTTGCCGGCGAAATCTAAACCATTGCGCCGAGAGGCACCATTGCGACGACCGAGAAGGACCAGCGTCCTTATCGAAGCATAGGGCTAATTTGATTCGCGAGTGTACGGGCTGTGATTGCTTCAATAAGTTGCATAGTGTGCGTATGCTTACGAAATCAGATGTAGTAAAACAAGTGCGACCAGTATCAGAAGCAGCGTCGCCATTCTGTTTGGGAGCCATAAGTATTTTTTTTTTGCGCTCTTCGCTACATCGGTTTCAGTTTCACCGGAAAACTTCATGGTATTTCATGAATCCTTAAGAATTGCGAGTGTCCGAATTTCGGAGTTTTCAAAGAAGCAAATGATCTTCTCAGGAAGGCCTTCACACTTAGCCATACCTTTATCGTCTTCCAAATAAGAGCGTAAGTGTATCAGTTTCTGCAAGAAGAATAATATTATGTGTTTATCCATGATAGTATACCACAACCGAAAAAGTAATTGTGCAGACAGCGTGCTTGTGCTAGCGCATCCTTGCTTTGTATATTGTCACACGCATTTCGAGTAGCACACTGTGAAAATGTTAGCTTCAGTGACTGTGACAGCGACATTTTGTCCGCAAGTTTCCCTGCTTCAATCACTAGAATTTCAGCTACATTGTCTCGTACTGCCGCCAAGCAAGAGAAATAAAATATTTGCGCTCTATCGCGAACATTTGAAGCCATTCATTGTTTTAGATAATTGATCCGTATATTTTAACTGAGAAACTTTTTGCTTTTATTACTTCCCGTTGCGAAGGGCTGATATTCTGTTTATCTAAATTTGATCACACCTCGAAGTGTGTGCTGCTCAAAGTCGGATGTCGTGCACCTGTGGAGACTCGCGAGGATGGTTTAATGTGTTACAAATATAGGCCCTTGCCATCTGCGAATGATCCTGATTCAACAAGTGCGGGAGACTGCTCGTACCTACCTATTTGTGCGGTGCAGCTGGCAGGTGAATTTCCTAGCATGACGTCAGTGCACAAGAGAAAGCTACTGAAGATTTATTTCTGGAGCCGAGTTGACCTTGTGTGCGTATGGCAAAGGCGGCAGATGGTAGACTGCCTTTCTATGTGTCAGACTTGCCCAACGTAAGCCCGACGCACACAATTTCACATTCAAAGAGGAATAATGAAATAATGTTTGTTTTTGGTAGAACTTAAGTAGTGCTTCAGGTGCAATTAATTATTCAATTAATCTGCTCCTGTTAGTCGTGTTCCATTTCTGTATTTCAAGAATCAAGTCAACGGCTCAAGATGCGGGCGTAGTTTGCTATTTTGTTGTAATCAAACAACTACAACACTTTTGACGTAAGTCTTGGTTATCGGCTTGCCAACGCAGCCGTCGAACATCGTACTGCCATCGCCGAAATGGTCGGCTGGATTATAAAGAGAGACGGAGTAATTATGTAGCAGATTCAATTGATCCTTGCCCAAAGCATCTTGCACTTTCTTGGTGACCATAAAGCGGCTGAAAGAAGTTGTGTTGGCAAATGTGGACGTTGTGACTCAACGGGCTGAATCACCACTCGAGGTGCAGTTTGATCGATGCCGTCGTGTTCAGTTTGATAACGACCATCGGTGGTAGTTTATTATTAAGTAGTAAAATAGTGCGAGTGTTATACCCATTGTCGTGGCTGAAGCACGGATAAAACCAACACCAGCTAAATTTCAAGGCCACAGGGCTGCCGCAGTGACGTCGCAGAGTGGGTCCCTGGTATGTTACTGGGCATGCTCAGTAAGATTTTTTTCCCACATCTTTTATGCACCCCAATTTAGTCGCAGCAGCTGTTAAGGCGGGAGTGTTGGTTCTTCTAGAACATGAACGAAACACTGGCTTTCCGCCGCATTTGCGGCGTAGTTGAGCCACCCTCCTCTGACATCACTGCGGCAGCCCTTCGGCCTTGAAATTTTGTCGGTGTTGAAACACGCTAGCTTTCTCTGTAGCGCAAATTCCCACGAAGGGCGGCCGAAAAAAAACGTGCACGGGTCTGCATTGCATCTGCACGACGAACGCGACTGAAAAATGGTAGCACAAAAACCATAATATGCATGTCATATACAGCATGATTGACTTGTTGCCCTCATTGGGATCTCGCAGCCGGTTCGTTGGCTTAATATACATCTAGATTGTAATAACACATCGTGACTGTAGGACGAATATAAATTACAACTGAAAACAAGGACATCATGACATGCATGCTTTGATTGATTGATATGTGAGGTTTAACGTCCCAAAAGCACCATATTGTCACGTGATTACAGAACGACCACAACGTCTGTTCACAGCAGCAGCACTGGACGTCGAGCCGAACCGAACGTTAGAGCACGAGCACATCAAAAGTCCTCTTCTTTTTTCACACCATGGCACATACTATCATTGGCATGGCTAAACTTCGTTCCATGCCTGTGGCATTACCCCCCCCCCCCTTCGAAAAAAAGTACCACCCCGATGACCAATGCCGATTAAAAGGTACAGTAATCGCGTACGCACACAAAGACGCACGATGAAGCAGTGTCAGGTGGCTCGGGGGTAGTGTGGCTTCATCCGTGTCACATGAACAATGTCGGCCTGCTGGGAACATCGAGATCGCCGAGCTGTGTCTTCAAGCAGAATTTCGTAGTTGACATCTGTGAGGCGCCGTAGTACTCTATAATGCCTAGTTCACTCTAAAACATCCGCTTTCTACAGCGACCGAAATTCCCCTGCCGCCGAAACGCAGCGTCGTTCGCACTGGACGCGCCCCACGCCGCCGAATATGCCATCTACTACGGGGCGAACGCGGGATGAATGCGCTGTCACCCGGTTGTTGTCGCGGCTCGCAAACGCCACTACGCTATCCGGTGGCGTATACTTCGACGATTCTCGTACGCAAGCAGCAAGAAAAGACAGTACTACGTACTTTGATAGCAAGTGACTGTCTTGTAATGCAGGAAGAGCAGAAAAACCACCGACGCCAGCGGCGTTGGTGGCTTCATTTTGCTCTGCAAGACCGCAGCAAGCTCGGACACGCCAACAGCAAGTTCAGTCACCTCTTTCACGAAATACGGAGGCGAAGTAGGCACAGAGTAGGTTAAACTCCCGTTGGTTTCAACATTCAGTTACGTGCACTGCAGCATAACAAGTGTGTAGGGCTTGGCCGCCATTTTTCAAAATTCCTTGACTAGCGCTCCTATTGGTCCGCGGTGACCGATTCGGCGGCAGACGCAGCAAAAATCGGTCCGTGAGCGATCGGCGCAGAGAGGGCTTTTCGGTGGATCTCGCCACCGCCGAACCGGATTCAGAGCACTTTCGGCGGCCGGAATTCTCAGTGTGAACGCGGCCTAAGGACCGAAGTAGCGATGAAGTAACTTTTTCGAGCGGCCCCTTAGGCGAACGGGGATCCACAGCCACACCAGATCACCGGGTTGGTAAATAACATGGCGATGACGGGAGTTGTACCTCTGTGAGTCGATGCGTTGTTGTTTTCGAATCCGCTCGAGTGCAAGCTGGCAGGCCACGTCGGCGAGCCGGATAAAGTCGTTCGTATCAATAGGAATATCGTTCATGTCAGGCAAGAGCACGGCATCCAGCGTTGTGATTGCTTCTCGACCGTGAAGCAACCGGAAGGGAGGGAAACCCATAGTCTCTTGAAGCGCAGTGTTGTAAGCGAACGTTACGTATGGCAAAATTTCATCCCAGTTTTTGTGATCGCGGTCGACGTACATAGATAGCATGTCAGCGAGCGTCTTGTTTAATCTCTCCGTCAGACCATTGGTTTGTGGATGGTATGCGGTCGTTTTTCGATGAGCTGTTCCACTAAGTCTCGTGACGTGTTGCATCAATTGGGCTGTAAAGGCTCTTCCACGGTCAGTGATAAGAACTGTTGGTGCTCCATGGCGGAGGACGATGTTGTTGATGCAAAAATACGCAATCTCATTGGCGGTGCCTCGTGGTAGGGCTTTCGTTTCGCAGTACCTCGTTAAGCAGTCAGTAGCGACTTCGATCCAGCGGTTGCCATCATGTAACTCCGGGAAGGGCCCAAGCAAGTTCATGCCAATTCGTTCAAACGGTTGTGACGGGGGTGCAACAGGCTGCAATAAACCAGCAAGGTGCCCAGGTGGGGCTTTACGGCGCTGGCAATGATTGCGCGTTTTAACGTAATGCTTGACATCTTGGGTGAGGTTTGGCCAGTAGTAGCGAGTCCGAATCCGGGCAAGGGTACGTGCGAATTCTAGGTGGCCGGAGTAAGGCTCGTCGTGGCAGGCAGATAAAATATCAGCACGTAGCCCTGGTGGAACGACGAGGAGGTATCCAGTCGCATCAGGTTCGAAGTTCTTTTTGTAGACGATGTCGTTGCGGAGACAAAATGACCCTGAACGTGCGAATGCTGATGGTGGACTTGAGCTGTGACCTTGAAGGTATTTGATAAGTTGTCGGATCTCTGAATCATTCCACTGTTGTCGGGACAAGTCAGATTCACTGACTGCACAAACAAAGTGACCATCAGTATCATCGTCACTCGATGTAGTCGCGAGGGGCGCGCGCGAAAGGCAATCAGCAACAGTGAGCCTGCGGCCCGACTTGTAGACGACTGTAACCTCAAATTCTTGAAGGCGCAACCTCCACCTCGCGAGGCGCCCTGAAGGGTCCTTGAGATCGGCCAGCCAACAGAGGGCATAAAGGTCCGTCACTACTCTGAATGTACGGCCATACAGATACGGTCGGAACTTTGTTATCGCCCAAATAACAGCAATGCATTCCTTTTCCATGGTCGAGTAGTTGGTTTCCGCAGATGACAGAATGCGACTAGCATAAGCGATGGGACGTTCAGCGCCGTCTTGCCACTGGATGAGCACTGCACCAAGAGCGATGTTGCTTGCGTCAGTGTGAAGTTCGGAAGGCGGCTTCTTCATCAAAGTGCCCTAGTAAGGGTTCACTCCGAAGGCACTGTTGAAGCTTGGAAAAAGTGTCTCTGTGCTCTGGACCCCACACAAAAGGAGTATCCTCCTTCATTAAACGGGTAAGGGGTTCAGCGATGTTGGCAAAGCTCTGAACAAAGCGCCTGTAGTAGGCGCAGAGACCCGAAAACCGACGCAAATCCCGTTTGTTCGATGGTGGAGGAAATGCAGCAACGGCCATGGTCTTTTCTGGGTCTGGTCTAATGCCATCGTGACTGATAAGGTGGCCGAAGAACTTTAGTTCTTCGTAGCCGAAATGAGACTTCTCCGGTTTTAGCGATAGACCTGCGGATCGAATAGGGACGAAGACGGACTGAAGTCGTTGTAAAGGTTGCTCAAATGTTTTGGAAAAAACAACGACGTCGTCTAAATTCACGAGGCAGGATTCCCACTTCAGACCGGACAGGACGGTGTCCATCATCCTTTGGAACGTTGCCGGTGCCGAGATCAATCGAAATGGTAACACTTTGAATTCGTAGAGGCCATCGGGAGTTATGAATACTGTTTTTCCCCTCTCACGTTCATCAACCTCAATCTGCCAGTAGCCGCTGCGTAAATCCATTGATGAAAAATATCGGGCATGTCGAAGTCGATCCAGTGAATTATCTATGCGTGGGAGAGGGTAGACATCTCTCTTCGTCACTTTGTTGAGCTTCCGGTAATCGACGCAAAATCGAAGAGTGCCGTCTTTCTTTTTAACCAGTACGACGGGTGACGCCCATGGACTGCTCGAGGGTTGGATGACGTCGTCGTCGAGCATCTGTTTCTCTTAAAAACGTATTGCCTCTTGTTCTTTTTGCGACACATGTTAGGCGTGCTGTCGTACAGGCCGTTCGGTAGGGTCCGTTATTATGCGGTGTTTCACGGTTGGGGTCTGCTTGATGTTGGAGGTAGATGCAAAGCAGTTATACGTACGTAAAATCATGCGTATCTGCTGCTGCTGCGTAGAGGATATCTGGCAATTCACGTCAACTGTACTGGCTAAAGAAGTGTTACCTTCGGCAGCAGTGGCAATCGGAGCGATAGTGGAACATTCTTCGTCATCAATGGCTTCAAAGTTCGCGATTGCTGTTCGCTTTGCCAAGTGTTGGTACTGGCCGCCGAAATTCATGATCAGAAGCTGAGTCCTACGATGTTTCAGTTGGACAATAGCACGCGCGACACAAATCTGCCGAGCCAAGAGCACCGAGAGGTTAGTTTCTGCGATGCCACTACTCTTGTTGTCACAGTCGCTCTCCACAGTTACCAACATACTTGCTCGCGGCGGAAGTGCGAGGGTGTCGTCAGCAATTCGAAGTGTTGTGGTCTCCGCAACTGCATCCTTTCGTAGGGCTGTATGGTCGTTAGATAACGTTATGAGCAGGTCGCGAAGGTTAGTAATGGCTCCATGCTCACGGAGAAAATTCATTCCGAGAATCAGGTTTTGGGAGCATTTACACAATACAACGAAGAAAACAATGTACGTCGACTAAAGAATTCGGAGGCGGGCAGTGCACATTCCCAGTGGTGTCAATAGGTGACCTCCCGAAGTCCGGAGGTTGGTTCCGTGTCCCCAAGGTGTCGTTACCTTTCTTAGCTGTGGAGCGAGGTAGGCGCTTATAACACAATATTCGGCACCCGTATCTACCAGAGCGGTCAGCGGATGGTTGTCGACAAGGACAGAGATACGAGCAGAAACACGTTTGTCGTCGATTTCACACGTCGGTGAAAGGATGTCATCGGATGTCGGCAAGCAGATCGGGGGAGGGTCTTGTAACGGTCGATCAACAGCGGCCTCATCCCCAGAGGTGGCAGTTCTTAGTTTTTCCGGCGCGGGATTGTGGATCTAGGCGATCTTCCTGCAAGGACGTCCGCAAAGGTCGTTTGTTGGTCAGGTGACGTGGAACGCCGTGGAGACGGTGAGCGGGATTGGCGATGCGGAAGGGTTGAGGATCGTCGGCTTGCCAAGTATTCGGCGATAGCACGGCGCCGCTCACCATCTCTGGGTCGACGAGCATCCGGACGAAAGCCAGGAAGACCCATGTGCCTGTATGTGCACTCACGGTAGATGTGACCTCGTTCACCACAGTGATAACATAGAGGCCGGTTGTCGGGAGCACGCCATACACTAGATTTACGTGTAAGGGGTGGGTTGCCGTACTGCGGTGGTCCTGAGTTAGAATGACGGCCCCGTCTGCAGGGTGGACGAACAGGACGGATGCCAACAGCCGGTTCAGGAGTACGTACTGCTTCCACGTACGTTAATAGCGGAGCTTCGGCTGGACGCGGGGCCGTCATGGGTTGGACTTCGGCTGCACGCAGAGTCGTCATGGGGTGCACCAGCTGCCAGACCTCTTCGCGAACGACATCCATTAGAGCAGCAAGATGGGGCGGAGAAGACACCACGTGCAGCTTTTGCAGCTCCTCGCGCACAATACTGCGCACGAGCTCCGTCAGGTCTCTTACAGTCGTGATGTCAGGTGTTGGCAGGGCCGACGACACTGACGAAAGACTACCAGGACGCTCATACTGGTACGAACGCTGCCTTAGCATTCTCTCCATTGTGGTGTCTTCGAGGAGGAAATCCTCTACAGTGCTGGGAGGGTTCTGCACTTGTCCCGCGAACAGCTGCTCTTTCACTCCCCGCATTAGGAGGCGCACCTTCTTCTCTTCCATCATTGAGGAGTCAGCTCGCCTTAACAGCCGCGACATGTCCTCAACGAACATGGCAACACTCTCGTTCGGACGCTGGTTTCGGAAATTGAGGAGCCGTTCCGCTTGCTCCTTTCAATCAAAGCTTCGGAAGGTATTCCGGAACTGGTTGCAAAACTCTGGCCAGGTTGTCATAGTGGCTTCATGGTTTTCGAACCAAGTGCGCGCAGAGTCCTCGAGATAAAAGTAGACACACCGAAGCTTTCGCTGCTTGTTCCACTCGTTGACGCTGCCGCAACGGTTGTAGTCGTCAAGCCAGTCGTCGACGTCCTCGTAAGGGTCACCATGGATCGGCTTCGGGGTTCGCGGGGTGTTGAAGAATCATGGAGGAGGCAGCATTGATGTTTCTTGGGTTCGCGTTCCCGCACTAGCCATAGTACTGCCGAGTTGTGGAAAGGGTCTGAATTCAGGAGGTAGGCCTAGTTGTCGCCTGCTATGCCGTAGGTCAGCTGGTTGTTCCAAGTCGCGACTAGTGTCGGGGCCTTGCTGCTGATTGCAGTGCATACAACACTACCCCGCACTTCCACCAGAAAATGTCACGTGAATACAGAACGACCACAACGTCTGTTCCCCGCACCAGCACTGGACGTCGAGCCGAACCGAACGTTAGGGCACGAGCACACCAACAGTCCTCTTCTTTTTTCACACCGTGGCACATACTATCATTGGCACGGCTAAACCCCGTTCCATGCCTGTGGCAATATAATTATGAGAGACGCCGTAGTGGAGGGCTCCGGAAATTTCGACCACCTGGGTTCTTTAACGTGCACCCAAATCTGAGCACACGGGCCTACAACCCTTCCACCTCCATCGGAAATGCAGCCGCCGACGCTGGGATTTGAGCCCGCGACCTGCTGGTCAGCAGCCGAGTACTATTGTCCGTATCGTTCAGGGGAATGAAGCGTGTTTTTGTGCCACCCGGTGTCCCCTTGTTTGCGTTATTTTTGCTTGCTCGAACCAACGGAGTCGGGCGACATCATCTGCGACAGTACCTCACTTACCAGAAGATTGATGACTGGCATCGTGCCATAATGAATACTTCCCTACTTCATGAAAGTTGCGGTGGACGTGTAGTGGGTACACTTCACTAGCCTACACGCCCCGATCGTAAGATGCTTGGGGAGCAAGCTTCTAATAGTAGAAAAAAAGAGACAGCGTTGGTAATCACTCTAGGACAGCCGGTTTTCTACTCTACAGAATGCAAGAAGAGGAAATAGGGGAAAAGATAGCGCGTAACTCAGCGTACACACTCTCAATCACACATGCAAAGTCAGTATTCTTCACCTAATAAAACTGTCCGTGTACTGGCAACAGTGGTCGAAAAGACAAAGACGACTGAGCCTAACGGTGTTAACGGGGCACTTCTGCGTGACGCTGTGCTGAAGTATCTTGATTGTGGCGTCGAATCACGTTGCTTCATCGAAAGCGAAAGGGTGCTGTTCGCTGACCGCCTCATACTAATCGGCATAGAGCATCGCCAAAACAGCGGAAATTGTGGTGCTGTGTGCGCAAACATTGAGCCTCTTTGGCGAACCGTATCAGATTTGCTTCAAACTGAGGAACCTGCCTAGCGAGCCCGAGGTTGAAGAAGGCTACTGCTCATGCGTAGCAGGCCTCTCCGAAAGGTGCTAGCAAAGTTGCGCTGTGTTGTTTTACTACTACAGGCTAGGCCTTATCAATTTTTGAAATAACTTCGCTGCGACTCGCGCTGTCGATTGGATGTATCTCCTTCAGTTCGGTTCGGCCGTCAAAAGCTGAATACGCATGCCGTTCGCTTGATTACCGAAGGTAGCTAGGCCGGGCCCATGTATCTTGTGATAACACAAACCATAGTTTTGCTTTTGTTAGGATAGCTCCTTTATTTCCGTTCGCCAATTCATGTTATAGATTTTTTAATGAATAAGACTGTGTGCTTCCGAACACTCGCTTGTTGATATTGAAAGCTGGTCGTACTACGAATGTACGGTTATAATTTATATACGTATGAATATCAATATACGAGCGCGCGTTTATGCGTGCGTATACACATATGCGAAACATAAGTTGTTCGGGAGGAAGTATTACAGAACCTTAACTTGAGATTGGGTAGCACTGCGGCTTGCACAGGAAACAAGCACAAGCAAAAAAAATAATCACACAGGTAGTGCAACAAATTTCCCAAAGCACTCGCCTATATAAACAAAACTATTTTGCGCGCTTAGAAAAACACGAATAGTGATAAGAACGCACATGATTTAAACAGTGGTGTACTCACCGAAGAAAATTAGCTTGTTTCAAGCTAATTGATTAGAACAAACTACCACAGTGCCCGTCACCTTCTTTCCAATGCGTCAGTTTTCAATTTGCCCCGTTCTCCGTCCCATCGTCGTCTGCATCCGTCAGGAAGAGACAGACCGATACGTTGATACTGTCACGGGGTCGTGACGTGACCGAAGACAGGAGACTTCGTGTCGGGATTTAACTGTTTATTTGGGCGAACCTGTGCCCGGTAAACGGAAAGTCCAATTACAGCAGCAGTCTTGCACAGATAGCAGTCTCGGACTGATAGCGGCGAACGGAGCGTCGGCCTTCGATCAACAACAACTGGCAAGCGGCGAAGCGCGTCGGCATTTATACTCTTGCCATCGAATGTTCTAGCCTTATCACTGGCGGTGGCGTAGGTTCCAGAACAATCTGCACCGTTCGCACAGCGGGCGTGATCTTATCGAAATGATCTACTACAGTCCGGAACCTTCTGGAAAACTGCAGGCGCGGTTTGCGCTGAGAATCGTTAGGTGTTTTGGGACGATAACGAAAACTTGGGAAATGGAACGTGGCATTGCCCCCCTCTGAAAAAAAGGCATCGTCCCGATGCTTTAACTAAAGATGAAGGTACAATAATAATGCAAGAAAGTACAATGAATAAATTACGATGAAACAATAATACAAAAAACACTGTTTCAGTTTGTTAACGCGCATGAATCGGCTTGAGGCGCGCGACATGCATGACTTCAGGTCGCGATCGGCGTCGTTGAGAGTTCGTGATGCCGTCGGGGACAACCTCATAATCAAGTGGGCCGAGACGTCGAACCACCCTGTACAGTCCGAAGTAGCGTCGCAGAAGCTTTTCACTTAGTCCACGTCGGCGTATCGACGTCCACACACAAACACGTTCACCGGGCTGGTATTCCACGAAACGTCGTCGAAGGTTGTAACGGTGGCTCTCTGTCGTCTGTTGATTCTTGATACGGAGACGCGAAAGTTGTCGGGCTTCTTCGGCACGTTGAAGGTACTCGCTCACATCGAGGCTTTCTTCGTCGGTGACGTTGGGTAACATGGCATCGAGCGTCGTTGCCGGGCTCCTTCCGTAGACCAATTTGTATGGAGATATCTGCGTCGTCTCCTGCACCGCCGTGTTGTATGCGAAGGTCACATACGGAAGAATGGCGTCCCACGTCTTGTGTTCGACATCGACGTACATTGACAGCATGTCGGCGATCGTCTTGTTAAGCCGCTCAGTGAGGCCGTTGGTCTGTGGGTGGTACGCTGTCTTCCGGCGGTGGTTTGTTTGGCTGTATGCCAAGATCGCTTGAGTTAAGTCGGCAGTGAATGCCGTTCCTCTGTCGGTGATAAGGACCTCCGGGGCGCTGTGACGTAGGACGATATTTTCGACGAAAAACTTAGCTACCTCAGATGCACTGCCTTTTGGCAGGGCTTTTTCTCGGCGTATTGGGTGAAGTAGTCGGTAGCTACCACGATCCATTTGTTTCCGAAAGCTGACGTCGGGAACGGCCTTGGTAGGTCCATACCAATCTGCTGGAAAGGTCGACAAGGTGGATCAATTGGCTGCAGAAGTCCCGCTGGCCTTGTTGGCGGTGTCTTGCGTCGCTGACAGTCCCGGCATGTCCTCACATAACGAGTGACGTCGGTGGTAAGACGTGGCCAGTAGTACCTTTCTTGTATCCTCGCGAGCGTGCGAGAAACACCGAGGTGCCCTGCCGTCGGATCGTCGTGCAGGGCCTGCAGGAGTTCTGGTCGCAGAGCTGAAGGCACCACAAGGAGGTACTTAGCTCGAAGCGGTGAAAAGTTTTTCTTTTGTAAAAGACCGTTTCGTAGGAAGAACGACGCAAGTGCGCGCTTGAATACCTTGGGGACTTCGGGGGTCCTGCCTTCGAGGTATTCTATTAGGACCTTAAGTTCCGGGTCGGCCCGCTGTCGTTCAGCGAAGTCCTCTGTAGTTATCGTTCCCAAGAAGTAGTCGGCATCCGGGTCGTCGGGTAGCGGTTGGTCGACAGGCGCACGAGAGAGACAGTCGGCGTCGGAGTGTTTTTTGCCGGACTTGTAAATGACAGTAATGTCATATTCTTGAAGTCTCAGGCTCCATCGTGCGAGGCGACCTGAAGGGTCCTTCAAGGTGGCTAGCCAACACAAGGCGTGGTGGTCGCTCGCAACTTTCAAGGGCCTGCCATAGAGGTAGGGGCGAAATTTCGACGTTGCCCAGATGATGGCGAGGCACTTCTTTTCTGTTGTGGAATAATTTGCTTCTGCTTTGGATAGTGATCGGCTGGCGTAACTAATAACCCTTTCAAGTCCGTCAGCCCTCTGCACAAGAACGGCGCCAAGACCTACGCTGCTTGCGTCAGTATGTATTTCTGTCTCGGCGAATTCG
Source organism: Rhipicephalus microplus (assembly GCF_013339725.1). Lineage (NCBI taxonomy): Eukaryota > Metazoa > Arthropoda > Arachnida > Ixodida > Ixodidae > Rhipicephalus > Rhipicephalus microplus. Next base: position 10,903 of record NW_023611829.1, on the reverse strand, counting down.
TCGAAATGGGCAAGTAACGGAGGCGTCTGGAGGCGATGTTTAAGCTCCTGGAAAGCGTGTTCTTGTGGCGTTTCCCACTTGAATTCCACGTCGGCCTTGGTAAGGTTAGTGAGAGGATCGGCGATGCGGGCGAAGTTTTTCACGAACCGCCTATAATAGGCGCACAGGCCCAGAAATCGGCACACGGCTTTCTTGTCAGTGGGCGGCGGGAAGTTGGCGATGGCGGCTGTTTTCCGCGGATCGAGACGAACTCCAGACTTGCTGATAACGTGCCCCAGAAACAAAAGCTCCTCATACGCAAATCTGCACTTTTCTGGCTTCAGTGTGAGTCCGGACGTCTTGATGGCTTGAAGTACAGCTTCAAGGCGCCGAAGATGCTCGTCAAAACTGGAGGAAAACACGACGACGTCGTCCAAGTACACAAGGCAAGTCTGCCACTTCAATCCTGCCAGTACTGTATCCATAACGCGTTGAAAAGTTGCAGGCGCTGAGCAAAGGCCGAAGGGCATCACTTTAAACACGAAGAGGCCGTCCGGTGTTATAAATGCCGTCTTCTCTCGGTCTTTTTCGTCGACTTCGATTTGCCAATAGCCAGTCTTGAGGTCCATGACGAAAAGTATTTGGCGTTATGGAGCCGATCAAGTGCGTCGTCTACTCGTGGGAGAGGATACACGTTCTCTCTTGTGATTTTGTTCAGGCGGCGATAATCGACGCAGAAACGTAGGGTCCCATCCTTTTTCTTCACTAACACCACGGGGGATGCCCATGGGCTCTTGGACGGTTGGATAATGTCATCCCGCAGCATTTCATCAACTTGTCTCTTCATGGCCTCACGTTCTCGCGTCGAAACCCTGTACGGACTCTGACGAAGTGGTCTGGCATTTTCTTCGGTTATGATGCGATGTTTCGTGATTGGGGTCTGCCGAATTTTCGATGACGACGAAAAGCAATCTTCGTATTGCAGGAGCAGGGCCTTGAGCTGTTCTTGCTTATCGTTCGGAAGTCTGGGATTGACGTCGAAAGCTATGGGAGGGGCTTAGTTCCTCTGAGCAGTTTCCGCTGAATCGGTGAGGGCGAAAGCACTGTTGGCTTCGACAATTTCTTCAATGTATGCGACCGTTGTTCCTTTGTTCACATGTTTGTACTCATTGCTGAAATTCGTGAGCATAACCGTTGCTTTGCCTCCCCGCTGCTCTGCAATTACTCTTGCGACGCAAATATTTCGCGTGACCAACAGATGCTGACTGCCTTCAACGACGCCTTCCAAGTCAGGTGATTTAGAAGCGCCGACTGAAATAATGACGCTTGAGCGAGGCGGAATGGTGACTTGTTCTTCCAGCACATTCAAGGCATGGTGTCCTGACGGCGTGCGCGGCGGTAGTGCTTCTTCTGTGGATAACGTTATCGACTTGGTTTTTAGGTTGATGACAGCACCATGGAGGCATAAGAAGTCCATGCCAAGGATGACATCTCTCGAGCAACGCTGTAGGACTACGAAGTCTGTAGGATAAATACGGCCGTTAATGGTGACTCTCGCTGTGCAGATTCCTGCAGGCGTTACGAGATGACCTCCAACTGTGCGGATTTCAGGGTCTTTCCAAGCTGTCCTCACTTTCTTTAACTTCGCGGCGAACGACCCACTGATGACAGAATAGTCAGCTCCAGTATCGACGAGAGCAGTCACACTGTGCTCGTCGATAAGAACGTCGAGGTTGCTAGTTCGCCGTCTCGCAATACAGTTAGGGCGTGGCGTCGGGTCACGGCTGCGTCGGCTTGTTCCGCTGCTTCCATGTTGCGTCGTCACGCCACCTTCGGTAAGTGAGCTTTCGCCGTCAGGGCTTTGCCTGGTTAGCGTTGTGTTCGGAAAGCTCCGTCGCGGCGTCGTCGTCGTTGGAGGATCTTCGGTAGTTCGTCGCACAGCAACCGCACCTCCACCGGTTGCTGCCCTTAGTTTCCCGGATACGGGCTAGGAGACCGGCCCCGCGTTGGGCCGTAATACTGCCGGGGATGCGGTGACATGCGGCGGCTGGGCGACGGCGAACGGGAAGGACTTCGTGGTGTCCATTGAGTTACTGTCAGGTAGTCGGCGATGTCACGTGGCCATTCCCCTGGCTGCGGACGTGGTGCATCGACGGCGAAGCCACGCAGTCCCATCTGTCGGTACTGGCAACGGCGGTAGGTGTGCCCGGCCTCGCCGCAGTGGTAGCACAGTGGGCGGTGGTCAGGGGTGCGCCAAACGTCGGTTTTCCTCGGCGCACTGCGCAGGCCCGCTGGCGAACGGTAGATCGTTGGTGGGGGTGGTGGCGGCGGTGGTGTCTGGCGACGGAAGTGTGACGGGGTGGCGTTTCGGCGTGGACGGGGAGGAGCGTTGTGGCGCACTGCAGCGGCATAGCTCATAGTTTCTGGCTCGGGCAGCGGTGTTTGGGGAATTTGAAGCGATTGCCGAACTTCTTCTCGCACAATGTCGGCGATCGAATCCACTTGAGGTTGCGCCGAAGGCAACAGTTTGCGCAGCTCTTCCCGCACGATCGCTCGGATCGTTTCACGCAGGTTGTCGGAGTCACTGGCTTGAGCAGCAGCGCATTCTGGAGTCAGGCGACGATTATAATGTCTGGTGCGCATGTCCAGGGTTTTTTCGATGGTGGTCGCCTCGGGTACAAATTCTTGGACGGTGTTCGGTGGATTCCTCATTAGTCCCGCGAAGAGCTCCTGTTTGACTCCTCGCATGAGGAAACGAACTTTCTTCTCCTCAGGCATGTCTGGGTCAGCATGACAAAAGAGGCGGGTCATCTCCTCTGTAAAAATTCCAACCTTTTCATTTGGTAGCTGAACCCGGGTCTCTAGTAGAGCAGCGGCCCTGTCTTTGCGTGCGACGCTCGCGACCACCCCCACCGACGATCTACCGTTCGCCAGCGGGCCAGCGCAGTGCGCCGAGGAAAACTGACGTTTGGCGCACCCCTGACCACCGCCCACTGTGCTACCACTGCGGCGAGGCCGGGCACACGTTTGCAGAAAGGCGCCGCAGAAGACATCCCACGTTCGGAGCGTGGACTCCCGATTCTCTAGCCAGGTCCTTGCGGTGTCTTCCAGGTAGAAGTACACACGACGGAGCTTTTCTTCGTTGTCCCAGTGTTGAGGGCGGCCACACGGTCGTATGTTTTAGCCAGGTTTCGGGTCTTCAAACGATGACCCATGAAACGTTGGTGGTTCCCTGGGTTGATGAATGACGATCGTGGGCTGGGACGCTCCGGTTGTCATAGTCGCTGCAGTAGAGGTCATGGCCTTGGCTTTCCGCGCCTTGTCTTGTAGAAGCCCGTACTCCGGTGGGAGACCTTGCTGTCGGCGGCTTGTTCGCTGCTCTGTGTTGGCGTCGGTGTCTTCTCGACGTGGGCTGGGTTCACGGCTTGACGGGGGCGTCCGGTACATGAACGAAGCAGCACCTCCACCAGATGTCACGGGGTCATGACGTGGCCGAAGACAGGAGACTTCGTGTCGGGATTTAATTGTTTATTTGGGCGAACCTGTGCCCGGTAAACGGAAAGTCCAATTACAGCAGCAGTCTTGCACAGATAGCAGTCTCGGACTGATAGCGGCGAACGGAGCATCGGCCTTCGATCAACAACAACTGGCAAGCGGCGAAGCGCGTCGGCATTTATACTCTTGCCATCGAATGTTCTAGCCTTATCGCTGGCGGTGGCGTAGGTTCCAGAACAATCTGTACCGTTCGCACAGCGGGCGTGATCTTATCGAAATGATCTACTACAGTCCGGAACCTTCTGGAAAACTGCAGGCGCGGTTTGCGCGGAGAATCGTGTGGTGTTTTGGGACGATAACGAAAACTTGGGAAATGGAACGTGGCAATATCTTTACACCTCGATGTCATGCAACACGACACGCTGAAATGGTCGCTGCATATCGCTTTCTTCTTTTTTCAGGCTCATGCATGCGGCAAGGCAAAAATAAAGGAACTCACCGGCCACTTCTATACGTGCGCAATGTGGTAACATGTTTCCGTTCAAAGTTGACCTTGTTAGTGCCGTTTCTATGCGTGGCCACTAGTTCGCGAGCGCTCAGTGGGTGTTGCGAATCGCGCGTTACGCGACATTACTGTCACAGCTGATTGTCCGAATGCCTTTCTCTTAGGTATGTGTGTTTCACAACAGGGCTGTTATGATCTAGATTTGCCACATAGAGATAGGACGACGACAAAATATTTTAAAGACAGCAACGTGAAAGGCTCACAGCCTAACCGAGTTAAAACAAGCTAGGTGCACATCATCTCTGTTGCGATCCTGCCTTGTACGACTTCGTGCAAGCTGTGCTATTTTTTACTTAGTGTACCCTATGTTATGCGCAGTAGTGACTTTTTCTCCTGTTTGTTTGATTGATTGATATGTGGGGTGTAACGTCCCAAATTCACTGTATGATTATGAGAGACGCCGTAGTAGAAGGCTCCGGAAATTTAGACCACCTGGGGTTCTTTACCGTGCACCCAAATCTGAGCACACGGGCCTACAACGTTTCCGCCTCCATCGGAAATGCAGCCGCCGCAGCCGGGATTTGAACCCGCGCCCTGCGGGTCAGCAGCCGAGTACCTTAGCCACTAGACCACCGTGGCGGGGCTCTCCTGTTTGTTTATGATGCTTCGAACTTCTCTGATTCCTGAAGATTTTGTGAAAATTTAAGTCCGTTCACTTGTTTTTGCTGCTCCCTTGGATGGGATGGACCGGTGGCGTTAGCGACGGCTGTCTCTAGGAAGCACATTGGGCAAGCGAACGACCATGACAATGAAGACAGCTAAGCCTTCTCTCTCACCAGTGATCATTTTCACATGACGCATTCGATCCTGTGTGGAGTCGCAAAACAAAGAGGAGTAAAACGATAGCATCCTAATCCTGAAGCATTCAAACTAAGAGAAACGCAAAACTCTCACACCGATAACACTTTTTTTCTGCCTGTGCTTCCTAGCCTGAGCTTGAAACGTCTTAACAGACAGTCTGTGTCGTCATCTCCGGCAAGGCTCCAGCCAAATCACAACACGGCCATAAGAGTGAATTCCAGAAAGAGTATACTGGCTTTTGACGTTCTGTCGAAAAGTGCTTTTGGCATTCCACGCAGTGTAACGAATATAAATGGCACGGAGGTGCAATCTCACGTTTTTTTATCTGATGTAGTAATCGGTGTTATCTACGACATACTTGTGGCTATTCCTAATGACAATTTCCTATGAAAATCCTGGGTTGGTGGATGCTAGAATTGTTGGTGGATATGGTGGAAATAATAATGGAGATGGTGGAAATATTAGTAGATATGGTGGAAATATAATTGGATATCGTGAAAACTGTGGTGGGCGTAATGGCTGATGACGGCGAGAGTGGAAAATTTGATGGCAGATGGTGTTAATGGTGGCGAGCCAATGGTGGTGAAGGTGGAAAATGCCGGCTGATGACGACTAAAGTGGAAAAAATGGTGGCAGAAGGTGGTGGTGGTGGCGAGCCAATGGTGGTGATGGTGGAAAATAGCCGGCTCATGGTGGCGAGGCACAACGTGTTTGGTGGGAGGCTTGGTGAGCAAGCTGGATGACATTGGCATGAAGGAAGCTTGGTGGATGATGGTGGCATGCTGAAAAGCACATGACAGTATCTGAAATCACTCATTTGTAGTGTTTTAATCTTGAGTGCGCAGAGATATATGTTTACGGTCAAAAGAAACCAACGCTGCTTATTACGCTTTCTAGTATGTTTGTTTTTTTATTCCTGTGGTGTCAAACACGCTTCAAATTTTGTGGAGCATAGATTATGCGGCCGGGAATATGTTTACATTTCGCGCACGTACTTACATCAGTTTGACATCCGCGATGTGTTTCTTTGTTGTGATGTTTATAAAACTAGAATTGTCACTGTGAACATGACAATAAATGTTTTACATTGGCACCCAGTTGCCGGCAAATAAATGGGCTCCAGTTCGCAAGAGCCCCTTTCAATGTAAGAGAAGAACACAGCAGTCACTTGATGTCGCCACGCTAGAAACATAACTCTGGTAATTCTTGCACACTCTATTGTTTAGCCGTAACTTTAAGTGCGTGCTAATATACATAAACTTTCACTTTCGACATGCGTCGAGATGAGCCCGAGCGAATTTGACTTTCACCCTTCTGCTCTACCACCATGATTTGCACCAAAGGTTAGTCACATCGACCAAGACCGTACAAGTGCTATGGGCACTTCTGGGTTTAAGAATATATGATTTTGACGAGAAAAAATTACAATACAGTACAGCTGTGGCATCATTTAACCCAAATTAAGCTTTTTTTGTGTACGGTGTCCGCGCAAGAAGCGACAAACATCGATGCGAGGCGCTTGCAGCACTTCCACCAAAGATACGGCTCCCCCTCACTGACAGCCTCCACCGGTCGCACTCGCCCGCACTTCGCTGGCTCTTTATGCGAGAAGATAAAAACGTCATTTCGTAGGCTTACTGAACCAATATGATAGCATATAGTTTCTGGCGCACTGCATTCGTTTTTGCCAAACGGTTATGTAGTTGTTCCTAACGACAGAGCAACACTGGTGCGCTGGCACGACTGCGGTGTGCGTTGCGCAAAAAAACATCAAAATCAATTGTGTGGGCGTATCTATCGAATGAGCATAGAAGCGTCATAAAGCCTCAACTGATATCGCCTTTTAGAAGGAGCGAGAAACGGAGAATAAACTTGGCAGTAACCGCCGATAAGCTCTACCTGCTGCTCAGTCCACTGAGCTGTTTTTTTTTCTTTGCGGTTGTAAATGGTAACAAAAACATAACAAAAACATTATCGCAGTGGCAATCGTTACAGACAGCAGTTATTCGTGTTTATCAAATGGGCAAATTACGGTAGCAGGTGCAGATAGCATCCCTCCCGAGTAAACGACAAACAGAGCTGAAGTTAAACAGTGACTTTGTGAGTTGACTACTTCTTTATGACCCGTTTCATCATCCGGCGGTGTGGCGCAGTGGTTAGATGATGATAAGGGGCGCGAAAAAAACGACACACAACAGAGAAGAGGTACACGGGACGACGCGCTTCGTCCCGTGTACCTCTTCTCTGTTGGTGTCGTTTTTTCGCGCCCCCTATCATCATGAACCAGCACCAACTCGCCCAACTTTTACTTTACTGAGCAGTGGTTAGGTGTTCTCATGGAGATTCGGAGGTGCCAGGTTCGTGATTACATCGCTGTTGCGTCACTTTTTTTTTTACTGGTGCACGGGCTGTCATTGGTTTTTTATGCAATATTTTTTATTAATATTTTAGTGTCAAGCTTGTTACGGGCGGTCTGACGCGGTCTTCGCGTGCTTCCAGATATACGGCTGGCTGCACCATCTGTATTCCGCTCCACCTATACGCCACCATAAACCCGTTGCCAAACATTTCCACCGCCATAATCCACCAAATGGTGGATGGTGGAATCCACTATTCCTATGATGGACGTGGTGCAATTGTACGTGTGCAATCAGTACGTGTGTCTTCGTGTAAAGAAAAAAACTGTTTCGTTCATACTTATTGTGAGATATTCATCTATCAACGCAATTTGTCAGGGAGAGATGGAAATGCATTTTAATGCCTTGTATCATCACCAGTGACTTCATCGCCCATCACTTGCTTAAGGGGCAACGAAAGGTTGAATGCCAGGGGCAGGAATAGTGTTACATTCACTTCTGACTAAGACGATTGTTTCATGGACGATGGTAACCCAACATGTTTACGGGGTCTCATGAATAGCAGCTGCCTTCATCTGACTTTCGTGTCACGATGCTTCTCTCGCAATGTTAAATTGTTTCGTGACATCGAGACTCACCAATGTGATCACATACCTACCTATGTAAAGATCGATACACTCAGTAAAAATTTCTCTTCTAGTGTAGTAGTTGGCAATGACTAGTCAATGTTTAACTAGCGTGTTGAAGACGCTTTCTATGAAGACATTGGTCCGAGAAATACTATTGCGAGCGCGATGCGAGTTACAAATGTAATTATCTCTCTCGTCTAAAAATAACGCAAGCTTGACAGCGAACTTCAAAAATACGAGCTATAGCAGGCGTGCTGAATGACGATACAGACGCACAGAGGTAATGTTAGGAGCTTAGAGACGCAAGACGCTTCCAGAAAAACATTCACGACGTATTGATAAGCTGGAGAGCATTTTGCGAATCTCTAGACCCTCGTAAGCCAGTGTCACGTATCTGGAGAACAGTTTGTGGTCTTCGCTCCTCTCCGCAACAACTCCATACTTTTAAAGCTTTGACACTCAATCATTAAACACGAACTCAATGTAGCTGAATAATTTTGCAGGAGAGTCACTTGCAATATTATCAACGAGAGCATCGACGCCGTCTTTTTGTTCTGAGGCTATAATACAGAAATGAACTTGCCATTTACTATGGAAAATCTCGAACTTGCGCTAGTCATTTCTCAGCGCACGTCATCGCGAGGCTTTCACGGTATTACTTATAGTGCCGTGGGACGTCGCGGAGACAAGACAGAAAATAACTTTTAGTACATGCTTCAATAACTCTTGGCTCAGCGGCAGTGGTCTCCGAGAAGAGAAGAACAAGGTGAATTATTATATCTTCTGAGACCTAGAAAATTGTCGTTAGACTAGACAGAGTATCGCCTATTGCTCTGGCAAGCTGCCTTGAAAAGTGATGGAAAGAATGGTTCTATTTCATCTCGATTGGTACTTGGGACGCTGCACCAGCTACCCTGCTTGCTTGGTAGGCTTCCGTATAGGGGCCACTCCTCTATCTGCTGTGACCTCGAGTTATCAACATTACCTGTCAGAGAAAACAATTTACCTGCGCTGCCGCTGGGAGGCAGCACTCACAAGCGACGAGCTGGCTGACTAGTTTTGGACCGTCCGCAAGCTGAAGATGCCGCCCGAGTGCGAGGGCTTCGAGCGGTCACCTGAGGCATCACCATCATAATCAACGGAGAGTTGGAAGGAACAGGGGTTAATACCCTCTTCCCCCACCTCACCCGGTAAAACTGCTGGGCTTTAAATAAATTATATTCATTCATTCATTCATTCATTAAGTGTACAAAAGTTGCACACTTTCTTGACGTTGATTCATTGATTGATATGTGGGGTTTAACGTCCCATAACTACTATATGATTATGAGAGACGCCGTAGTGGAGGGCTCCGGAATTTTTGACCACCACTTTTTTGACGTGAAGGGTGTATATGAAAATCAAGTCCCGGTACAATGCTCACTTCTATTGAAGCAATGGACATTGGTGGATGAGTAATTCGATTGATGAAAGGCAATATGAAGCATCTTGCAGGTGTTTTTGTGCAAACAGATGCGGTAAAATGACTGGACATTACACATACTGCGTCATACCTCAGGGAGGCGTATAAGGCCCCACTTTGCTCAATGTTATCCTCATTGGTTCAGCGGATGTTCTACACAAGTTGGTCGGCCTGTCGCATACGCAGATGACATTTGCCTCTGAACTGCTGCAGTTACTCACCTACAGGGCCGTGCGAAAATACAGCGGACAGACCCTGACAAGAGACTACCTTAAAAACAAGACTTGACTATATCAACCGAAAAGGTCACGTTGATGTGTTTACATGCAAACCAATGACGTTCTACCCTGTCTACATCAATGAACAGCGTGATAATCGAAAGGAGTCTCTTGTGGAGCCCCCATTGCGCTTAGTTGAAGAAAAGATTGTTATCTATTGCGCTTTTATCAAAATTCATGTGGGGGAAGTTACGGAAACCTCTGTGGTTTCAATGCTACAGTTGTACAGGGCCATATTTCTTGGTATATACTGTCATAGCCTTCTTGTATTGTCGAACGCTTGGCATTCCTACATTAATTCACTGAAAAGTTTGCAGGGTGAGGCGCTGCACGTCTGTCTAGGGCTTGCCCGATGCGTAATATGCTACAGTGGTGTTTCCCAAGGATCATTTTGTCATCATGTATGTCACTGTGGATTGCTTCAGTGCACACTTTCAACGTACCTCCCGTGTTCAATTACTTGGCCCATGTACCAACCAAAAGACTACGTGCTATGCTTTCAGACGTCATATCGAAGCACTTAAACAGCATTCCTACAAGATATTCTGCGGATATCCTGTGGCACATACTCGCTTTTTCGGGAATGTGCCACCGGCGGTTATTCACAACGGGGACGCACAAGCCACTTCATAAGCAGCTTCGCTCCTAGAAAAGCCTGTAATTTTCGCACTCTCGTAGCTTAACGTCTTCTTTTATTCTGTGCGTTTTTATATAAACAAAAGCAAAAAAATCACAGCATATCCCCGGAGTGCATGGTGGTGGGTGGGGGGAAACATCCGTAAGTTCATTCGCGCTTCTGTCCGTTCATTTGTTTGTGCTTCCGTCCGCACGTCTCTCTGTACGTGCGTCCTTCCATCCGTCCATCCGTGTATCTGTCCGTGAGTCCATCCATCCATGTGTCCGACCATGCGTCCATTCATTCGTCCATGCGTTCATCCATGCATCTGTCTGTCTCTCTGTCCGTTGCGTCTGTCCACCCGTCCATCCATTTAGTGAACACTGCAAGTACAGCCATATCGCATATTTTCATCATATATTCATCATATAGAAATACCACCATCCAGCGAAAATTCCAAGGAATAAACGAGAGGTGGCTTGGCCGGGCTAGAGGAGTGGCACGCGCGCTGTTTCTTACGGCCTGCGCTTCGTGTCAAGTTCCTGCCTTTCACCGCTGCCATTTCATGGTGCTGCCGACCAACCCTCGCTATTTTTTACCAGAACGAAGAAGGTTAGGCCCAGCGAGTTTAATGAGCGATCTTTTTCTGGTCAGATAGTGCTCTAAGTGCGTCCTTCTGTACTAGTTTTTTAGTACGGATCAAATTCAAGGCAACTTTTAA